>CM038110.1:4377006-4419504 GCA_001642375.2 Mentha longifolia | reverse complement strand
CATAAAATATACACGTTAGATACTGCATATGGTAAAATACAAGAGGATAGGTTAGCACTTAGCAGCATATTCTCATTGCGAGCTTTCCAGCTGGAATCAACGGCCGGATTTGAACCCAACCTGACAGTTTTATTTTATCTTTCCGATCATGTTATCTCGTGGCGTCGGGGCGCGCTTGCCGGCCCCCCGCACGAGTATTCAGCCGAACAAGTTATGCGGCTGCGACTCGAGGCAAGTCGTGCTTGTGTCGTTTGCGTCTCGCTCTCGAACCATCGAGATACACGACCGGTGTTACACAACCTGTAATCGTGCGATCGTCGCTAAATGTGTTATTTATAAGAAAAATTGCTAAAATTTAGGATGACTAAGCTAGTTTTCACCTTTATGTAAGCATAATGTCTATTTTGGTATCAATATACTACTCCCTCCGTCCCATTTAAACTGACATGTTTGATTATTTTATACCATCTATTTGAATAAACAATAGGCCAAGTTTAAATGGGACGGAGGGAGTAATTTTTATGTGTCCACTTCAAAGAATTTCAATTTACAAGAAAAAATGAGTGAAATACGAAATAAATAATAATAAAATAGCAGAGATTAATTACCATTTTCCTTGTATGTAAGAAGAGATTTGTTTTACAACTCGTATATCATTTAATAATATCTTTGCATCTCAACTTAGCACAATCAACTGAATTTAATGAACGTGCCACGAGGACTCAAAACTGAAACCTTTGATCTCATAGCATTAATCTCCTACAACTAGGCCACTACATGATACTTTGCACACATATATATATAAATAAAATGAGAATTGATCTGGATTATTATTAATCACTTTATGGACATCGTTGATGTTTGGTCCTCTGATAATTAATGTGGTGCTCTGATATATATATATATATATATATTATTTAATAATATCTTTGATTATCAACTCTTTGTATCCATTATGACGTCAAGTAAAAGTACAAAAATATGATATGAAATAGGATTAATATACAAAGTTTTCCGTGGCCACCAAAGACCTCTAGCTACTACGTGATCAAAATTATAGTTTTGATTGTTAGGTGGGAAAAAAACAATTCATTTACACACTTGGCCCATTTGTTTTGATATTTCTTCATATATTTTTTATAGAATACAAGTATTAAGGAGCTTGTTAAGTACTTCTATTTTAATGATTTGTTGTATGTAGTGTTGTTTTAATATTATCGGCAACATCGATCGTGTTTCATCCAAAGGTATAACATTTTCATTCCTTATTGATAACAAATTACCTCTTATATAATTTTTTAATATTATTTTGTTTTACGATATTTCCCGTGGCGATTATATGTTCCATGAGCCGGTACTTATCTATATCAGCTATATATTAAAGTAAGAAAGTTAAAGATTTCCGCTTAAAATATTTTTCCTAATATTTTTGTTCAAAATTTGTCCATTATGATATCTCACAATGTCCAAATGTAATTATTAGAATAATTTACAATTTAATAATCTAACTATTCAACTTTTCACAATTGTGTTCTAATTTATACGAAATAACAATTAAATGTCTAAATTGTCAATATTTTCACATTTGTACATCTTGTCATTTCTATTTTCTTTGATATCAAATTCAGTTTTTGAATTTATACTAGTAATTTTCATCACTGAAAATATGCAATTGCTATTTCGTAGAGATTGGACACTATGCACAATCCACCTTTTAGCCTTTTTCTCTTTTTATCATGCTTTCTTTGTGGACGACACATTTTGTTTTACAAAAATGAAAATGGTATCTTTATGCCCTTAATTAACCAATTGTTTTAGATCAATTATTTGATACTAGAAACACCTGGGACCACGTGTCAATTGATACTATTACCCATCACGCGTGTGACGCATATGTACTTTTCTTTTCTTCTTAAAACTATACAACTTTTCTATAGACAAGTAATTATAGGAGGAATGCTCACATATCCATTACTCATTACTCATCGTAAACATATTTAATATAATCACAGTTGATATGTTAATCATATATTTTCTTTTATTTTTTGTTCTACTTGACATGTATTCTTTTTTGGTATGTCTCATCTAACTTGACATGTTTCCTTATATGGAAAGAATTAGAGATTTCAACTCCAAAATAAATTGAAATTAGGTCTCATTAGTTGAGCCCTTATTTTTTTAATTAGCCTATTAACTAGTAACTAACATAATTTTTCTTCTTTAATTTATAAATTATTAAATTAATTCTAAAATAAATATTTTTTTTATTACAATTACCAAATACATTTAGGGTGTGTTTGTAGTATTGATGAGATATAGTAGGATAAGAAAAAATCATTATAAAATTATCGTGGCCTCTAAATTAAAATAATCATAGGGGTGTGATTAAAATTGAAGGATAAACAATAATTTTAGCATGGGCCATAAAATTATCACGGGCCCTTCAAAAATGTATCTAAAATACCAAACAACCAGATTAAACAAGATAAATTTTGTTATCTTAAGATATTTACCCTACCAAACAAGACCTTAATACACTAAAACTCCCTTTTTAATTTCCACGTTGATGAAAAGAAACACGTCAACTAGTACGGAAGGAAAATTATGTAGTATATTAACAAAAATTATTAAAAATAATAAAGCAATTCTAAAGGACCGGGCCTACGGCCCAAGACCCGACCAAGATTCATGTCTAATATTTTTTATGTTTTATTATTTAATTTAATATTTATTGTAAAAATCTTATACTAGTAAAAATCTTATCAACATTTGTTATTAGTGTAATAAGGTTCTGCTTGTTAATAATTTTTGTTAATTTTGGTAAAAACGTTTTCATACACTAATGACCAAAATAATTGACAATTACGGTAAAAGAAAAAAAAAAGATGCATTTAATATTATTTCTCTTTCCATAAAAAGAAAGCACGTGTATCACTACAAAAAAAAAAAAAAAAACCGAGTATATGTGACGAATTTTTTTGTTACAAAAAGCCAAAATTTCATCACAATAGGTCATATGTGAGGAAAAAATTTCGTCACAATATTGTCATATTAAGGTCCTCGCATATAACGTAATGTGAGAAAATCACAATTTCCTCACATGAAATATTTATGCATATGTGAGGAAAAAAATCCTCACAATTAAACCTATTTTTTGTCACATAAACCCAATATATATCAATAGCCTTATTTTGTTACAAATACATCAATTACATTTGAAAAAGTAGTTTTTGATCCTCGAAATCGACATGCTTGTATAACATAAATGCTTTTTTTTCATATATATATATATATAATAGTCGATGCTTGCATACAATCCTCATCAAAAGGTCAAACACAGCTAATGAATTGCTTGGAAAAATCCTAGAAAGAAAAAGTAAGATTAATAAACAATATTATAAACTAAGTTTCATTGTCAAAGCATCATAGAAATTATATTGACTAATGTCAAGAAAGAAATAGCTATTGTTTCCCGTTATATCTTCAGCCTCCTTCCATAGGGTGTATTGACCCCATCACTAGCCTCTTCTCCTCTGTCACCTACCATTAGGATTCACATATTTTGCCACACCATCTGCAGCCAAACCGAACCCAAAGATGCTGCTGCTACTCCTTTTCTCATTCCATATCAGATTCGACTTTCTATAATTATTCTGTAGAAATGCCCCATCATCAGTCAACACTGTGTACAGATGCCTCAATTCACATAAATCACGAACCAAGAACGAAACATTCATCCTGTAGAAATTTCAAGAACATAAGCTGCAAAGCCTATGCATAAATAAACTGGTAGATTAGCACATGCTACAGAAACCACATGGACTTTTATCATTTTTTGTGAAATGAAATAATCTAGAATTCGATTTAATGATGCAAGAATCCTTTAGAAATGGCTAAATCAAACGGTACAGCACTAGAACAGACTCAAAACAAGTATTATAATCTTGCAAAAACTAATATGAGTCTTTCAGGACAATTATAAGATACATATAGAGATCACTGCAGCAAACAAGTACGAGGAACAATAGAATGACTTAAACTGTTGTTACATATATGAACAAGTCATGCTACGACTCTCACAAGTGAAAAGGTTAAAACTTGTATAACATATTTCAAATCCTCTCTTACCCTCTGTAACATCACCGAAGCTGAAAAAAGCATCTTTCAGAGACTGATCATCAGTCCCATATGAGAGACCTATTTGCAGGATAAAATGCATAAATATCAATGATTAAATATATCAAGAAACTGCAACTCCAAATGTTTCAAAATGTAAGATAAATGCTTTGGGGAAAGGAAACCTCCAACTAAAAGCTTTGAGGACATGCAACGGATACCATTAAGCATGGAAGAATGTCCATTCATTTCACTGTTTACAGAAATGCTCTGCCTCAATGTAGCTCCAACCTTGTTGAAAAACGCCATTTTACAAAACCTGAAAGAGTAAATGGTGAAATTTGCCTATTCTTAAACCCCCCCAGTTAGAAGACAAATCTGAAATAAAACATAAATAATAAGAAAGAAAGTTAATATACATGAATATCTAAATCGTGTCTTGTAATGAGTAAAAAACATAAATAATAAGAAAGAAAGTTAATATACACATTTATATATGCAGATAGTTAATAATATCACTTTAAGTTGGCTACATTACCAGACAAAAACAGAGAATCGGCAAAATTAGTTATTCAATATTGATCATGAATAGCTAATTATTAACTGAAACTTACTACTAGAAGATGTTTTGATCCTAAAGTTACCTAAATTATCAATAAAAGCAGCACATAACATAATAATTATCACCTTAGAAAGTATATTGATTGAGAGAGCTTCTTAGAAACCTTCAGCAAGATGAGCAAGATGGGGCAATATTGCCTATTCAGATCAAAAAGGATATTAAGACAGAGAAGAACAATAAATAAGTAAAAGCTACCTCATCAGCCTCCTCTATAGAACCAGCAGAAACAATATATGCTAGTGAATGGCGGAAAAAAACAGACCTTGCAGAGAACCAGAGTGGCCGCTGAACAAGCGCATTTCATGGCGGAGCAGAGTGAAACCATGAATGCCCATGACCTTCATCAAAGATTTTGGATTGGCCTCTGCACCAACTTTGCTTAATGGTTCATAATCTAGTGGATTTGTAAGTTTTAACCATCACGGCAATCTAAATAAGCACTGCAAAATGCAATTTTTTAGGAGATAAAACAGAACCAGTAAGTATACATCTAAAGCAGGATACCAGCAACCAAAGACAATAACATCAACTAGAAAAATCAGGTCAAGTCTATTTATTGAGGCACTCATATTGATGATTTCCTAAATTAAGAACTTACAATCCCACTAATCCCATACTAGTCTAGGCAGTAAAGACATCAACAAGATAAACTGTCGCAGATCATAGTAATCATTGCCCCCTTACGAAATAACCATATAAAACTGAAGCATAAACCAAAAACCAAAAGCAAAATACGAGCAACCAAAGATACTCACATCTCCAATCGCCGCCTTCCATACCGCCGGTAGGCACTGCTTCGCCGCCGATGACCTGACCGAGCATCTGAACCTGACCTTGGGTTGTCCGCCAGTTGCTACTGACCATCACAGGAGCCTAAAACAACCACAAATTATCGAAGAAATTCAAAAAGTCTTCCACTCCAATGGCCAAAAAGTAGAAATAATGCATGAATAAACAGAGAAGATAATTAAAACTAGATATTAAATTCAGCGCACCGCAATCATGACTGCAATTTTGACCTAAGAGGAATTAGCGAAGAGCGAGAGAAGGAGAAGGAGAGAGATCGGCGATGACATTGGAAGGAATAAAGCGCAGCGAACCTGAAAGTCGTAAATCCAACATAAATGGAGTGCTTGGAACCAACTCTTAGTTGCAAAATCGAAACTGAGCATAGCAGGAATTTGGGGAACTTCTTGTTGAATCAGAATTTAGAAACCAAAAATTTGCGGAGATAGAACTGGGAAGGTAGAGACGGGAATTTGTCTACGTTGGTATTTGGGAGAAATTTACGGTAATTACAAAAATGCCACCGCATTTTTTTTTAATTTTTTTTATGTCACGAGATTAGTTTTCCTCGCATAAGATGTCCAATATGTTATGAAATTAATTTTCCTTGCAAAAGATCGTTACATATACCAACTTTTTTTTGTAGTGTATCTCAACTGCAATCAACATTATAAATACAGCACAAATTTGCTCCAAAAGCACATACTCAGTTACAGACTTACAGCTATCAGAAAAAAGGAAAGAAAATGTTTTCGGCTATCAAAGTTTCCATCTTAAGTATTATTATTATACCCGGAAGTATAACGCAGGTCGATGCTTTAGTTCGTCGATATAAGTTTGAAGTAAGTATTAAATTCTTTTACTTACTTATTTTTATCTCTTTTTCCGAAAATAACCCTAATGCGAATAATATCTTGTATGGCAACTCATAAATTCTTCACACACTAGGCTATGCACCACCAAGACCATGCTGACGGTGAACGGCCAGTTCCCGGGGCCAACTATATATGCCAGAAGAGGAGATCTGGTCATAGTCGATGTTTTCAATCGTGCTGATCAAAATATTACCATCCATTGGTAAATATACATGTAGTATAGCTTATATATGTTGCACAAGCATATTGAAGTTGTGGTAAATTAATTTAGGCATGGAGTAAAAATGCCGAGATATCCATGGGCAGATGGAACCAACTTTATTACACAGTGCCCTATCACTCCGGGAACAAGGTTTAGGCAACGAATGATCCTCTCCGACGAGGAAGGCACCTAGTTCTGGCACGCCCATAGCGATTGGTCTCGAGCTACTGTCCATGGCGCCATCGTCATTCTACCTCCTAAGGGAGAGGCTTATCCTTTCCCTAAGCCTCATGCTCAAGTTCCCATCTTACTAGGAGAGTGGTGGAATGGTGATGTGCAGAAAATCATGGAGAACTTTTTCGCCACCGGACACGACGGCCAAGTTTGTGATGCTTTCCTCATCAACGGCCAACCTGGGGACCTTTTTCCTCGCTCAACACAAGGTATACAAATCAAAATATTTAATTAAATTGTGATTTAGAAAAATAAAGTAATACTCTCCCGTCCCGTTTATGTTGACACAATTTTATTTTTAGTTTGTCTCATTGGTATATTTTTTTTTTTGGCAAATTGAAATTATAAAATTATAAACTTACCATATGTAGCCCAACACCTACCAATTAATTGAAATTATATAATTATTTTTATTAAAAAAATATAACTACGTAATTAATTCTTTAATCACTAATTTTCATCCTTAATTTTTTTCTTAAATTACGTGCAGTAATAAACGGGACAGAAGAAGTGTATATTTTTGTACTTTAGAATTAATTCTGGCGCAGAGACATACAAGTTGAAGGTGGAGGCGGGCAAGACTTACCTAATGAGAATGATTAATACGATGTTGAGCTACATCGTCCACTTCAGAATCGCCGGCCACAACGTCACCGTCGTCGGCGCCTACACGAAGCCGCTGACGACCGACTACGTGGCAATCTCGCCAGGTCAGACCTTCGATTTCCTTCTAGAAGCGGACCAGCCCCCGGGTCGGTACTACATGGCCGCCAAAGTATTCGCCCGCGGAACAGATTACACCCCTGCCACCGGAATCATCGAGTACGCCGGATTCGACTCCGAGCCGCCTCCGATTTTCCCGTCTTTCCCGTATTCGACACGTGGACGGAGTACTCCGACCTCACCAACCAATTCTCCGACAAACTCAGAAGCCTAGCTACTGAGAATCACCCGATCCACGTCCCTAAGAATATCACGCACAGCTTGCACTTCGTGCTGGCCATGAATCTGTGGCCCTGCACGGAGAGCACGTGCGGTGGGCCCGAGAGGTTGCTGGCGAGCGTGAACAACGTGTCGATGCTGCTGTCCAAGGCCACCGACATCCTCGACGCTTACTACAGAGGGATCGGCGGAGTTTACACTGCCGACTTCCCCGACCGACTGCCCTCCGCCTACGACTACGTACGAGGCGAAAAGGCGAGGGACGAGTCGCTGCCGCAGCGCAGAACTGCAGCTATGTTTCTGGAGTATAACGCGACTCTTGAAATCGTGTTTCAAGGGACCAACCACGCCGATGGATTCGACCATCCCATGCATTTACACGGCCACAGCTTCTACGTCGTCGGGTCCGGATTCGGGAACTTCGACCCGGCCCGAGACCCGCCCAACTATAATCTTATCGACCCGCCGTTGATGGAAACAATTGTAGTTCCCATAAACGGATGGACCACTATCAGATTCAAGGCTAACAATCCAGGTTTCATTTCATCCATTTTATTCATATGGGCGATTCCACTGTTATTTATTAGTTTTATATTATTTTTTATAAAAATAAAAATTACTATAATATATTTCCTTTGTTCTATTGAACAAGTCCCATAACTTTTCAGCACAATAATCAATAAAGGGTTAATTATTGCCAAAAAAAGAAAAGAGACTTGTTCAGTGGGATGGAGAGTAATAAATTATAAGTAATGAACATTTATAAATAAAAATTGAAACTTTCCAATCAATAACAATAAATAAAAAAAGGAAAACTTTGATAATGATATTCCTCAGTTTTGAATTTATCAATCTTAATAAAACTAATGAAAGTGAAATTAAATGCTTAAAAATAATTTCTATTTTGGGTATTAACACGAATAGGGGGACGAAAATGGAAGATGAATGGAGCAATATTTTGGACACAATTGAAAAACTAAAATTGAGACGAATGATCGTGTTCGGAATTCAGAAAGATCGGGATATAAATAAAAGTAATTAATTATAATAAAAATACTCCATTTATGGTATGTTTTTCTTTGTAAGTTCTTAATTTTCAATAATAAATGTATTACGTCAAATTTATACTCCGATTGAGTATATACGAGTATTCAATTGATTTTTAAATTGAGTTATGATAATTCAGTAAGCTTGACATAATCATTTTAAATGCTTCCTCATTATTTAAAATTAAATGAAATTTAGTTTGTTTTCATTTGGTAATATATTATTATTGATACTCCCCCCCGTCCCATGCTATTAGTCTTCAAGAGGAATGTCATAATAACCAATGCAGAGTAGAAGATAAGGAATTTGAAGGTGTAAATCCTTACTATATTGGGTAACGATGACAATTAAATGAGACATTCCAATAAGGAAAAAGAGACTAATATCGTAGGGAGTATTTCATTTTAAATTCTAATCTAAGATGAATACAATAATGTATTTATTCATTTATCTGTTTCCTTTGATAATATAGCATTAAAGTAAGATGAATACATGACGTATTTATTCATAATATAGCATATAATATATAAGTAATGATTGGATTAAGGGAATTTATTAGATATATTAAAAATTATTATATATTTAATTACACCATCCGTCTTATAAAATATCTCATAAGGCATGACACGGATTTTTAGAAATGAGATATTTTATAATAAATTTAGGAAAAAAGTCAATTTTATATTCTAATATATTTTGTCAAATTAAATGTATAAAAGAGAAATTATAAATAATGTTGAGAAATTATAAATAATGTTCTAAAAATTGGCCTAAGCATTAGACAGCACTCAACTAACCCAATTATTGCTTAATTGTTAGTTTCAAGGTGATTGAAGAAGATTGTGCAAAGGGTGTTAATTTACACAGTGTCAACACTCAAGTAGTAATAAATAATTTTGTCAAGTAACTATGTACCATTTTATTTAATTTTTGGATTATTTTCTAAGGATATATATTATAGTATTTTGTTAAAAATTGCACTATTAGTGATTTTGCTAGCATTTAAAATATATTATTTTTTAAAAAATAGATAAATGAGAGATTATACGTGCAACGCACATAATCATTGCTAGTTAAAATAAATCATTATAAAATAAATTTATTAAAAAAAAATTATACTCCGTATAAAACTAATAGAAATCACATTTGGAACACGGTTGGGACACAGTGTTGGGGACAGAGGATCCCAAGTCATCGGATTCACATCCCTAATTGTATATAATCTTACAATGATCGGATGAGAAATAAATACATCAACACCCTGACTAACACCAAAATACAAATTGGAATGAAAATTTCTAAATTGTGAGCTCGAAACCTTGCGTAAATCTAAAATGTCTTCTGCCAAGTCTTCCAAAATACCGCAATTAATTGTAATAAAATTAAGATTAACACAATCAGAAACGTAACTGCAAAATAATAAATAAATGAAGTTAATTAATAAAGTGCTAAAACTAAACATATATGTATTCTAGAAACCGTATCATATATTGTTATTATAAAATCTTTTACTTCTATAAAATTAAATAATGTCCCTTATATTTTGTATATAAGATTACTAAAGTAACCCAGCAATCAGTTAACCCCACTGCCTTCTCTTCTATATGGTTGACTCGACTGGTGTGTTAAATTCTCCGAGATGAGAATGTAAAGAGGATTGAATGAGAGTTCATCTCCGCAGCGCGGCATATCCGGCGGCGGCGGCATCATTTTCTCATTGGGGGTATTTCCGTCTTTTACGATAAAGGCCATGTTCATTCCCCAGCTCTGATGCCGCTCGAAATGGCAGTGCATGTACCAAACTCCTACAATGCAACATAATCAATTAATTAATACTCTAGCTGTCCATTTTATAATGATTTTTTTAATTTATTCAAAATGAGTCTATTATAATAATATGAAATAGTTCATTTATATAGTGAATGAATAATGAAAGGCAAATTACCTGGATTGTTAGCCTTAAATCTTATAGTGGCCCATCCATTTCTTTGAACGTTTACAGTATTCATCAACGGCGGGTCAACAAGATTATAGCTGGCCGGATCTTTGGCTGGGTCGAAGTTCCCTAACCCGGATCCGACAACGTAGAAGCTGTGGCCGTGTAAATGCATGGGATGATCGATTTTGTACAATGTGGTGGCTTGAAACACGATTTCAACAGTCGCGTTGTACTCCAAGACCTTAACGGCAGTGCCGAATTGTGGGCGCGAATGGTTGGTTAAGGTAACACCTCCTGTGTAGTTGTACACACGAGGTGGGAAGTCGGGGAAATCAGTGGTGTAGACGCCACTGATTCCCCTGTAATAAGCATGCAGGATGTCGGTGCCCGCGGGCAGCAGCATCGACACGTTGTTGATGCTGGCCAGCAGCCTCTCGTGCTCCTTGCACGAACTCTCGTTGCAGGGATATTCGTTGATCGCGACCACGTAGTACAGGCGGTGCGCGACGTTCTTAGGAATGTCAGCACCGGCTAGGCTTCTGAGTTGCCTGGTGAACTGGTTGGCGAAATCGGAGGAGCCCTCCAACGTGGCGAATTCAGGGAAGTACGGATGGAGCGGCGACGGCGGCGGAGTGTAGTTTCCGGCGTACTCGACGATTCCGGTGGTGGGGATGTAATCCGATCCGGTGGCGTATACTCTTCCGACCATGTAGTAATGGCTGGGAGGCTGGTTGGCTTCTAGAAGGAAATCGATGGTCTGACCTGGCGCGATCGCGATGTAGTCGGTGGTGAGCAGCTTCGTGTAGGCACCGTCGGCACCGACCACGGTGAAGTTGTGGCCGGCGATTTTGAAGTAGATGATGTAGTTCATCGCCGCGTTCACCATTCTGATAAGGTAGGTCTTGCCGTACACCAGGCTCAACTTGTACGTATCTGCACCATATCTAAACATTTTCAATATATGCTTTTTTTATATTTCTGATAATATAGTTCCATTATTGTATACCTTGTTTTGAGCATTGATATAGTACTCCTGGTTGACTATTGATGAGGAAAGCATCGGAGAGATTTGAATCGCGTCCTTCTGCGTAAAATCCCTTCATGATTTCTTGCATATCACCATTCCACCACTCTCCTGCAACAATCCGAGTTCATTAATTTTCTTGGGTACAGAAAATTTATGGAGGAAGGATTAAATTTGGCATATATATGCATACCTAGTAGAAGGGGAACTTGAGCATGAGGCTTAGGGAAAGGAAAAGACTGTCCCTTGGGGGGTAGAATGACGATGGCGCCATGGACTGTAGCTCGAGACCAATCGCTGTGAGCGTGCCACCATAAGGTGCCTTCCTCGTCGGAGAGGATAATCCGTTGTCTGAACCTTGTTCCCGGAGTGATAGGGCACTGCGTCACAAAGTTGGTGCCATCTGTCCATGGATATCTCAGCATTTTTACTCCATGCCTATATTTAATTACCATAACTTCATTATGCTTGTGCAACTAATGCTAGATTATATATCATATAAAAAGAACGACATACTATACATTTTTCTCACTCTATTTGACCTGATTATATATATATTCAGCGAAAATGGCCAAACAGAATAGGATGGAAATAATATATATATATATTTACCAGTGGATGGTTATATTTTCATCAGCACGATTAATAACATCGACTATGACCAGATCTCCTCTTCTAGCATATATAGTTGGCCCCGGAAACTGCCCGTTCACCGTCAACATGGTCTTGGTGGTGCATAGCCTAGTGTGTGAAGAATTTATAACCTGCAACAAGTAAGCATTCAGATCATATATAACATCATGCATTTTAATTTGGTGAAAACAAAAACATAGAACAATCAAATTCTTTGTAATGCAACCAAAAATAAAAGGCTTTAAATCCTTACTTCAAAAGTATAGTTACGAACTGCGGCATGGACTGGGATTAGGATAAAGCCTAAGAAGCCCAGCATGAAAACCATTGCACCCGAATACATTTTCTTTTATTTTCTTGTCTTTTCTTTTCTTTATTTTATTGTTTTTGGTAATTATAACTACTAGCTATATATATATTCTTCTTGTTAAAAACTTGTTCGGTATTTATAACGATGATGATGATAGTTGGCTGTTTTAATTTTATCTTGTATTAGTGAATAATCGGTACTTGCATTGCCATTTCGAGGCTAAAATCAGTGTTGTCTTTTTCCTTTTTTACCTATTAATCTTAATTTACTTATTTCGTGACGACACTTTTTTTCCTTTCTTTTCACCGAATGTGGTAAGAGCGTCTTTTAAGTCATACTGTAATTAAAATGACGCTTAACGCTATTTTAAGGAAAACTCTATCTTTTTTTTATGAATGAAGTATTATGTTATAATTTTTTTAAATACTCGTTCGGTCCAAAATATTTATGCACAATTTTTTTTCTTTTGTCAGTCTATAATATTTGTGCACAGTCTATCCATAATTCACTCACTTTCTACTCTAAAAATGTCAAAAAAAAATGTATTTAATATCCACTCCATCTACATTAAGTGGGACCTGAAAATAACTTTAGCATCAACTCATTATAAATATCAAAACTCGTGCCGGAAGATCTAGTGCACTAATCTTATTTTGTATAATAATCTAATGACTTCAAATTCCCATTATTCATAAATTGAGATAGGATTTACATATTATTAAAGAATAAATATATTATAAAAAAAAACATATTCTGAATATGCCTTTCTTGTTCTACTTTTGTGCCAATTGTTAGGATATGAATTAATATTATTTCTGCCATATTTTCGTGTTAGAGCGTGGTCGGTATAACTTTGCATTATTATCTCTTTCTTTCACAAACTAAAATTATCTTATAGATTGCACGTATATATACTTTTTCAAAGTTAAATTAATATAAACTGATGACACGCTAACTACCATTATTAGAAACGTTTTGTTGTGTAAATATATTGAAAATTATCATGATTCGAGCTTGGAAGAATTTCCATATTTTACCAGTTATATGGAGACGGTCAATTAGAGAAGTTTGAGCACATTTTTGTATGTTTCATTTCAATTAAGAAAATAATTAGTGCCTCAAATTATTACGTAAACAAACAAATAGTGCAATACTGAGAGTAGTGTTAAATAGAGTATTGATGACACGTTTAATCCAACCTGTAGCAGAAACAAAGATTGCATAAGTTATAAAACTTGTGAATGCCTCATGACAAAATATTCATTAAACATGAATGAATTTTACAGAGATAAGAAAAACCAAAAAATGATGTTAATCTCCTTGGTTCAACTCCTTGAAGATTAACACCTTAAGTGACTAATCATCTCTAGTAATATTCGTATAAAGTTACAAGATGAAGTTCACGACAAAAACAACGCTGATAAATAGAAAACAAAATGTTTCTCTCCATAGTTGCTTCGCTCAAACAAGTAACAATGACGAATTGGTTCTCCTTCAAAGTTGAAGCGTATGTTCTTTTTTCAAGTTCGTAAGAATGTAATGAGCCTCATGCAGTATTAATAGAGGAGCATTTGGCGAGTAGATTTGGCCCACGTTTCAAACCCTCGCATCCAAGATAAGTCTTGCATCTTCAACTCAATCGAGCAAGTCAACATAGATATGTTGTTAACTTCATGGCCCGAAAGTGTTCACCGAAATGCTTGAGAGGAGTGTTGTAGTGATTGATTATTAGTGCTATCATTAATTATTTCTTGAGCTAAGTTCTTGATTTATTTAAAACAAATTAAATGTAGCTCATGAATTATGCAACTGAGAGACGATATCTTTCTTGCTTTACAACTGCCCTTATGACCTACACTTCTAAGCCTTCCATTAGTCCAACCCTATATATGCATGAGGGAAAACTCATTATTTTGTCTAAACATATATACATGCATGTTTATATGTAGACGAAAAATTATGTATTTAGGGGCAATTATCTCAGCACGAAACATAAACAAATAACACATATCTAGTGATAGTAACTAGTTAAGAATTTTGAAATTTTAATGTTAAACTAATATATGTACATTATTAAGAAAAAAAATTATTATTGATTAGTTTGAAATGCGCTCACAGATATCAAAGTACAAATATCATGAAGATAATTAGAGAGAGTATTTATTTTTCTAGTATATTTCGTCCAAATTAGGAATTAAAAAAATCAAATTAGATATTTTAAATCAAGAATTACTCTTATGAAAATATTGAACTTCGTAAGTTTGAAACAATTAACATTATGAATAGCACTGACTGCTTCTGAATGATTTGCTTCTTCACCATCTCTGAGGCTTGACCTGCTTTGGTCCTTCCCCCTTTTCGACATCATCAAATAGGGAGTTGACAATGTGTCGAAGGGAGGCATTTTCCTCCTTCTAAACAGCCAGATCAGCCTCCATTGATTCACGAGAAGCCAGCAGAACAGAGAAGATTAGCATGATCCCTGCGCAAGGATGACATGCATTAAAAAATAATCGAGAAATGGTCCAAAATTTTGGCCCATTAGCTCAATTGATTAAAAAATAAAAATAACAAAATTGCATCGTGTGTTTTGCTTACTTCACAATCATGTTTGTGTTTGTAGTAAAACAATGTTATTTTTTATGTTGTTTCACTCATTTGCTAAAAGAATAGTTATGTATAAAAAAAATATAATAATAAAAAAAAAGATAAAAACTATATATGTAGACATAAATAAGAATATTCATGTACAAACGATGTTCGATTAAATGCCTGACTCAGATTTGTAAGAAGTGTTCGAACCTGACATGGAGAAAATCGCTGACCGCCAACTGTTTGCAGAAATGCCAAGCAGAGAGAAAACAAATGCACCTAAAGTTGTGGCTGAAAACAAGAAGTTTTTTTTATATATATAATCTTCTTCTTCTGTCTTTATTTCATTTTGTTATTCAAACATCAAAGTATACACATAATGCACAACATATATTGATAAACAACAACAAAATTGAAATAGTAGTTCATTTTTATGGCGATCTTGAAGAACATGATGTAGTCCATAACTGCGTTGACCAATTTCATGAGGTAAGTCTTGCCTAACTCTACCCTTAACTTGACTGTATCTACACCAAATCAATACTAATTAAAAATATATATATATATACTCCTTCCGTCTCGGTCTCATTTGAGTATGCACAATTTTATTCCGGGTCATTCCAATTTTAAAATATTATCCGGTTTGTCTCATCATTACTTTCTTACGCCATTTGTCCTCTATTTCTTGGCCTAAAATGATGGGAAAGGAGTTTAATATGTTTTGATAATATGTTACTAAATTAAAGTGTTAAAGTGTATGTGGGGCCTATGTCCTAAAATATAAAGGGTCAAGAAATGGAGGACGTCCCGATAAGTATTAGTGTTAAGAAATATAAGACTAATGAAGTATTATTTAACCCCACTGTCTCCATTACTAACATCACATTCACCTCATATAATACTATAAGAACATATATTGGAAAATTATTGCATACCCAAACGAGATGGAGGGAGTACGAATTAATAAATTGTATAATTATTATGAGATAAGTGATAGAAATCCACCTTGGGTTGAGCTGGCGAGAAATTCCTCATAAACTCGTTGCATATCACCCTTCCACCACTCTCCTTCAACATTATTCCAAACTTGCTGCACCAATTTTTCAAGGACGACACATTTTGTTTTACATAATTGACAATTTTTCAAGGACGACACATTTTGTTTTACATAATTGATAATGGTATATATTTTTATGCGGTTAATTAACCAACTGTTTTAGATCAATTATCTGATACCAATTGATACTATTACTCATCACGCATGTGATAAACTTAATGTGCACATGGCTGAGTAATCAATCATATATTTCCTCCGTCTGTCTTATCTGTTTATGCCTAATTTTTTTATTTTGGGTCCTAATTCATTTTTTAAACACTATCTCACCAAAAATTTATTAATTATTTGACCTCACCTTCACTTTTTAATTACTTCACAAAAATATATACTATACCTAACTCCATTTTCATCTTCTATTTACAATTAAAAAGTGAATTTTTTTTTTCTCCAGTAACATTACAATCACCTAATACTCCCTCCGTCCCACCTAAATAGTCCATATTACTTTTGGCACAAAACCAATGCAAGTAGAGATAAAGAATTTTAAAATAATATTAGTAGTGAGATAGACTTTTACCATTTTAAAAAAGTAGACTATTATATGGGACAAACCAATAAAAAAAATATAGACTATTTAAGTAGGACATAAAAAATATATAGTATTAAAAACTCATTCCCAAAAGATTGAGTCGTACGAGGAGGATGGAGAGATTATATAGGAAAAATTATTAAAGATAATAAATAAATAATTCTAAAAGGACTGGGCCTACAGTCCAAAACCCGCTCAAGATTCATTTCTTTTTTTCTTTTTCTTTTTTGATAGGCTCAAGATTCATTTCTAATTTGGTGTATTGTCAGTTATCACTTTTTGCTCAATAGAGTACGTAATAGAGTACGTACTGTTCACACGCGTCACCATCTTATTTGCCATTTCCAATAATAGATAATTAAAACTTACACTAGTAACATGCATAACACTCCCTCCGTCACCAAGTATGTGCACTTATTATAGCATACCTATTTTTTAACGTAGACCCCAAAAGTAATTCGAAAATGTCCAGAATTAAGCACACGACTCACCTACTCCCATCGTATTACATATAACTCACCTACTCCTCAAAAAAACAAAAACTCACCTACTCACCTACCTCTCGCATAATTTTTATTCTGAAAATTTTATATAAAATGACTTCCAATCTACATATATCACACGTAACTTTTAATAAATAATAATATTTCGCATATTTCATAGAAATGGCTCTTATTGATACATAAATATATGTATTTCCAGTTCTAGTTTATAAAGAAAGTGAGTTCACTTTCACCAATTTTAGATAAGAATTTTTTTATGCAACTTGTAAGAACGTTTCAACATTTTTAAATATATCAATGTCTCTCAAGTTATCAAAAATAATGTTAATTTATATTTCTTATCTGAAAAATTATAATAACTAATAAAATTTAAAAGCATTTCCAATAGCTCCAATCAAGATTTTTGTATTACAAATCTGCATATTTTGGTTCCAAGGGTGTGTTCTCTTTGATGCAAAAACAGGAAAATTAAAAATAAAATAATAAAATAATATAAAATAAAATAAAATCAAAATTTTCTCCCTTTAAATTCCCTTGCTCTTTATAATGGATAGTTTTTCCCGTGGAGTAGAGAAAAATTTCCTTAAGCAGCTATTTCCCCACATTTTCATTTTAAATCATGATAATATTTTCTCACAAATTTAAAGTGATAATATTTTCTCCTATAGTTAGAGATGACAATGGGCTAGATCTGGATCGGTTCTTGCTTGTCCATATCTAGATCCATAATTTTTTCTTTGGACCAGATCTGGTCCATATCCATCGGGCCTAAAAAAATGAGATCCAAACCCAGATTCAACAAGTTTACTAAATTGGATCCGAATCCATAATTTTTACCTTTAAATTGAATTTTTAAAATGAAAAAAACAAAAACCAATTGTAATAGAATAATTGTCATAATAAGTTTCTATAATAAATTATTAAAAAAAAAAAAAACATTATGAGAACTAGGTCTAGCAATGAGAGAGCGAGACTACGAGAAGACAACAGACGGACTGAGCAAGAAGAAAAATAATTAAGAATTATAATTTCTTTTGTTGGGATATTAGAAATTAAATAATAATTAAAATTAAAAATATATATATTATATAATATGTATATATATATATATATATATATGATCAGGTCTACATGGTGGATCTAAATTGGATCTACTTCTAAAAATTTTAGATTCAAATCCAAGTCCAAAAATTAGATATGATACCTAAATTCGATCCACATCTATCTGGTCCAAATTTTAGAAGGTCTCTATCCTCAAAAATGGATATGGACCTACGGATCTATTGCGGATTCAAGATCCATTGTCATCCCTATTTATAATAAACCTATTTTCTATTTTGAAGAGTACTTCTTCTGTCTCACGCTACTTGAGCCATATGATTATTCTAGTAGACTCAAATTAATAAAAATTGGCTCAAGTAGAGTGAGACGGAGGGAATATATGATAAAATAAGCAGGAAACCACAATGTTATGAGATAAAATTTTCGATTATCTAATTTCTTGTGCGAGCATTTACTTATCCATCAAAATAAACTGGACGTACAAGAAAAGGTCAGATGTGTTGTACGAGGGTAGGTAGGTAATCAACAAAATTTCTCCAATATCATCCGGATACCCACAAAATTCACGAATTGAAGTTTAACATTTCGTGATTTAACCTAAAAAAAGGCAGAAAAATACAGAAGGATATTATAATAAGGGTAATTCTATACATAGCCCCCAAATTACTAATCATAGCCCCCTAATTAAAAAATAAATTAAAACTAATATTTATTGTACAATACTACCCTTACTCTCTGAATTTGGCAAAAACCTATAGCCCCCCGCCTACAATTATAATTCCAATAAACCTAAAACCCCCCAACTTACGATTCTAAGCAACTAGGCAACAGGAAATTCTTGATCCTTTTGAAACTTTGAAGATCCATATTTTCATTTCCACGCCTTCTTGTTTTGGCCGTCGTGCTTTGCATCGATGCTTGCTTTTGGGCTGAAACACACTCGTCTACTCTTCACCATGTTTGTGTGTGTGTGTGTGTGTGAGAGAGAGAGAGAGAGACATAAGTAATGGTGAAAATTATTGTTCGGAGTTGTTGTCTTCACAAATAATTCTAGTATCACTCGATCTTCTAATTCATCTTAATATCTAAGATAAAATTGTCGGATTTCATGTTCATGAACAACATCAAACATAAAAAAAGATGGAGAAATGAAAGTGGACTCCATTTTTCATGATGATTTCGTTTCTCCATGGTTAACTGCGTAGGGGTTATGAGGAGATGTATGTTGGGGGTTATAAAAATATAACCGTGTATTATATTTTGGGGGTTATATTGTAGGTTATTTAGGGGCTATACGTTTTAGGTCTCTCAGAATTAGAATTGTAAGCTAAGGGATAGTATTGTACAATCAATATTAATTTTAATTTAATTTTTAATTAAGGGCTATGAATAGTAATGTGGGGGCTATGTATAGAATTACCCTTATAATAATAGCGGTAAGATTTCATAATTTTATTTGAATACCATGATTATTATTATTATTATTATTATTATTATTATTATTATTATTATTATTATTATTATTATTATTATTATTATTATTATTATTATTATTATTATTATTATTATTTACATTTGTTGTTTCTCATCTCTAACATTTATACAATTTTACACAGCACCAAAACAGAAATAGTGCAGGCAGTAACTCATCTCCAATATTTACACAAAAATATAGTAGAATAAGAATATTGTAGAATATTCTTTTTTATTTATTTATTCTTAATAATGCTAAAAATATTAAACTAAATTTATATGAATAATAAAAATTTGAACTCATTAAATTAATATGCAAAATAAGTAAATATTATAAATAAATAACAATACAATCTTAACATCTTTAGAAAATAGTAAAAGGCGAGCAAAAAATGGTTGAGCATCATTAAAACCTCTCGAAATAAATGTATCGAATTTTCTGAATGTTTTTAGTATGTTCATTTTATGTTGTTGTTTCAGATTTATGTATCAGTAGTTTTATTGTATATTGTAAATTTTGGTTTAGCAATTTTGTGTACTTTTTTTATTAATATAATTTTATTTTTAATAATTTTTTATTATTAAAATATTTTTTCAACACATGAATAATTACATATAAGATGAATTGTAAAAGAAGTAGCAAATTAACACAGCCAAAACTGATAATATATACATATATATATAAAGCAATGAATAGTGTCACGCTATTTTTAGTGCAATATACAGTGTCAAGCTGTCATCTTGATATTTTGTGGGGGCAGAAACGTGAGGTCGCTATCTTTTTTTTAAAGATGAACATTTTTTTAGGTAAGTTGCTTAGAAATTAATAGTTTCTATTTAGAGTCAAGTTTTACTGTTTTAGAGTATTTCGACATCAAAGGAAAAAAAAAAAAAAGTTTTTAGGCCGCCTTTACAAACCAAAAACGTTATTACACTAATGACCAAAATAATTGACAATTACGGTAAAAGATAAAAAAAATACATTTATTATTATCTTGGGAAAATCCGGATGTAATCTGTCTCAAATTCGTTGTCTCATTCGTGTCACGGAATTTAGTTTCTATTAATTTTGTAATATTTTTCTATAAATAAAAAAATACAATAGTATAGTAAATCGATGAACATTTAGAAATAAAAATTAAAATTTTAAATTTTAAATTTACTAACCCTAATTAAAATAATAATAGTAAAATTAAATGTTAAAAATAATCATAAACCCTAATTGGATGGTTGACCTAGAAAATAATTATAAAAATAAAATAAGTCATTATAAATTAAAATTGTTGAAAAATAAATATATAAATTAATAGAAATTACGATTTGGGACATGTTTGTGATACATAATTTGGAATAGAGAATCCCATGTGGGGAAAATCGGACCCTCTATTTCTCTTTCCATAAAAAGGAATCACGTGTATCTCAACTAAACATTATAAATACGGCAAAAATTTGCTCCAATTCTCTTTATAAGAAACGAAAACAAAAGCAAATACTCACAATACAAGAAAATGTTTTCGGCTCTCAAAGTTTTCATCTTAAGTATTATTATACTCGGAAGCATAACGCAGGTTCATTCTTTAGTTCGTCGATATAAGTTTGAAGTAAGTATTAAATTATTTATTTTCCTTTGTAGCGATGATTGGGTGTCTTCGTTTTTTTTCTGTTTTTTTTTTTTTTTTTTTTTTTTTTTTTAATCTCTTTTCAGAAAATACCCATAATGTGAATAATATCTTGTATGGCAGCTCGTAAATTCTTCACACACAAGGCTATGCACCACCAAGACCATGCTGACGGTGAACGGGCAGTTTCCGGGGCCAACTATATATGCTAGAAGAGGAGATCTGATCATAGTCGATGTTATTAACCGTGCTGACCAAAATATCACCATCCATTGGTAAAAATATTGTGTTATTTTGTATCATAATCTATTAATGGTTCGAAAGAGCATATTGAATTTGTGATTGATTTTGAAGGCATGGAGTAAAAATGCCGAGATATCCATGGACAGACGGTACCAACTTTGTGACACAATGCCCTATCACTCCGGGAACTAGATTCAGGCAACAGATTATCCTCTCCGACGAAGAAGGCACCTTATGGTGGCACGCCCACAGCGACTGGTCTCGAGCTACTGTCCATGGCGCAATCGTCATTCTACCACCCAAGAACCGTACTTTTCCTTTCCCTAAGCCCCATGCTCAAGTTCCCCTTCTACTAGGTCTGTATATTTGCCAAATTTAATCCTTTCTCTATATGCATCGTTCATTATATACATTCTGAATATAATTATGATGCATCAATTAATCTGAACCGTAGCTCACATAGTAATCAAGGGTGTCCAAATCATTTTTTAGTTCTTACGGAATCAATCTTTATTTACATAATCTCTTCGTTGTATTTCTATATCCAAGTTAATTAATGAACTGAATTGGATTGTTGCAGGAGAGTGGTGGAATGGTGATATGCAAGAAATCATGAAGGGATTTTACGCAGAAGGACGCGATTCAAATCTCTCCGATGCTTTCCTCATCAATAGTCAACCTGGAGTACTGTATAAATGCTCGAAGCAAGGTATACTATAATGGAAACTATATTATTTAATATATTCAAGAAACGGGTTGAGTTGAACGGGACAGAGGGAGAGTATCATAATAGAAACTATATTATGAGAAATATAAAAAAGAATATATTAAAAATGTTTAGATATGGTGCAGATACGTACAAGTTGAGCGTGGTGTACGGCAAGACCTACCTTATAAGAATGGTCAACGCGGCGATGAACTACATCATCTACTTCAAAATCGCCGGCCACAACTTCACCGTGGTCGGCGCCGACGGCGCCTACACGAAGCCGCTGAAGACTGACTACATTGCGATCGCACCAGGTCAGACCATCGATTTCCTTCTAGAAGCCAACCAGCCGCCCAGCCATTACTACATGGTCGGCAGAGTATACGCCACCGGAGCGGATTACATCCCCACCACCGGAATCGTCGAGTACGCCGGAGACTACGCTCCGCCGTCGTCGTCTTTGCATCCACACTTCTCTGAATTCGCCACGTTGGAGGACTCCTCCGATTACGCCAACCAGTTCACCAGGAAATTCAGAAGTCTAGACAACACCGATGTTCCTAAGAACGTCGCGCACCGCCTGTACTACGTGGTCGCGATCAACGAATATCCTTGCAACAAGAGTTCGTGCAAGGAGCCCGAGAGGCTGCTGGCCAGCATCAACAACGTGTCGATGCTGCTGCCCGCAGGCACCGACATCCTGCATGCTTATTACAGGGGAATCAGTGGTGTCTACACCACTGATTTCCCTGACTTCCTACCTCGTGTGTACAACTACACAGGAGGTGTTACCTTCACCAATCATTCGCGCCCGCAATTCGGCACCGCCGTTAAGGTCTTGGAGTACAATGCGACTGTTGAAATCGTGTTTCAAGCCACCACATTGTACAAAATCGATCATCCCATGCATTTACACGGCCATAGCTTCCACGTCGTCGGATCCGGGTTAGGCAACTTCGACCCGGCCAAATATCCGGCCAGCTATAATCTTGTCGATCCGCCGTTGATGAATACTGTGAACGTTCAAAGAAATGGATGGGCCACTATAAGATTTAAGGCAAACAATCCAGGTAATTCTCCTCTTATATCTTATAATTAGAGAAGATTATTCATAAATCATAAATTGAATAATTGATTTATTAATGTTACAGGAGTTTGGTACATGCACTGCCATTTCGAGCGTCACCAAAGCTGGGGAATGAACATGGCCTTCATCGTAAAAGACGGAAATGCCCCCGACGAGAAAATGTTGCCGCCGCCGCCTAATATGCCGCGCTGCGGAGAAGAACTTTCAGTCAATCCTCTTTATCTTCTCATCTCGCAGAATTTAACAGTCCATTCGAATTCGTGAACTATCATTTTTATATAATAAGGCCTTCCCGAACACCATTAAATAATGTTTCATTCGTTCCATTATTAGAGGGTGTTTGGCTAAGCTTATTTGAAAGTGCTTATAAACTCCAAGTGCTTTAAGATGTTTAAGGAGCTTATAAGATGTGAAATTTAAGCAAAAATAAGCTGGGGTGGAGGAGCTTTTTTTTTGAGAGCTTATAAGCTAATGTAGCTTATTTTTACATCTTATAAGCTATTGACTAGCTTATTTTGCCAAACACTTTTAAGTAGCTTATAAGCAGTCAAACAACTTATAAGCAGTCAAACAGCTTATAAGCTAGCTTATAAGCTTAGCCAAACACCCTCTTAGTCTCAAATATTTTCGGCATGATATTTTAGGTGAACTTATTTTCACCAATGTCTTGTGGTTGTTCAAATCCACAAGACAAATATATGCGTGTGTATATCATCGAGGAAATACCTCTCTTGATCGGTTGAGTTTTAATGGCCAGAAGTAGTATTGATTTCTAAAGATTTTTCTTAAGGTATCATTAACAATTAGCATGCCCAACTGTTGCAGGTACAAATAATAAGTCGCGTATTGGAAATATAAGGAAGATACAACTTGTATATAAATATGGCACAACTACACTAGTTTGAGACCTTTTGGGAAGGAGCCCAAAAACAAAACTTTGCGGGCTTGGATACTAGTGTGGTTTGGTAGTGTCTGCGGCAGTTCCTAACAACTAACAATAAAGTATAAAAGACTAAGTTAAATTACTGTTCGGAGTATTGAACGTTAACCACTAATAATCACTCTCATTTTAATTTCCATGTCACCAAAAAAATGATTATGTATAAACGGGACAGAGGGAGTAGCTCGTAGTTTAACCTAAAGAAGGAGATGGCTGTCCTTTCACTATGCCTAGTGCAGAAAACTCACACAATTGATTCTTATATTATGAGTCTTATCAACTCAAAAAAAAAAGATATCACAAAGTAATCCACAAAAGTTTTAATTTAGTGTGTGATAATTCTAGTGGAAATTCATGATATCAAGTTTGGTGTTTTTTAGTGTTTTCTTATGTTTTGAAAGATATGATATTTGGTTGTGTTTTTGTATGAAATTGTAAGAAATAATTCGTAGAAAAGTGCATTTTGGAAGATGATGGAAGACAAGGATTGAGGAACGAGTCAAAGTTGATACAATCCACATTTTATATGTCCTTTCTTTGAAATTCCGCAGTCGATTTTCATCTCCTAAAAATGCATGTGTTATATATTTATTTCTTAATTCAATTAATTAAAAGCCGCAGTCGGCTTTTAAATTTCATGTTAATTATGTTAAAAAAAAAATACATAGCTAGCAAGGTATTTGATGGCTATTAACACTCATTCACCTATATACTCTCCCATACGGTCGACTCGTCAAGATCATTAATTTTAATCTTTCCCGGTTGAGAAAATACAAGAGGATTCGACGGTGGTTCTCCTCCGCAGGGCGGCATATCCGGTGGCGGCGGCAGCATCTTCTCTTCCGGAGCTCCGCCGTCCTTAACGATGAACGCTGTTTTCATACCCCACGTCTGATGACGCTCCATGTGGCAGTGCATGAACCAAAATCCTG
The DNA here is from genome assembly GCA_001642375.2 of Mentha longifolia. Lineage (NCBI taxonomy): Eukaryota > Viridiplantae > Streptophyta > Magnoliopsida > Lamiales > Lamiaceae > Mentha > Mentha longifolia. The sequence continues at coordinate 4,393,968 of CM038110.1, read as the reverse complement.
CAATTAATTAATATTGCAAGTTCAGTATTCTCGATTTACGTGACATTTTCACATTAACAGTAGCATCGATATATTAGTAACATAAAGGCACATTTTGTTAGCCTAAAATCTGATCGGGTCCATCCGTTCCTCGGCACCGCAACAGTCTCCACCAACGGCAGGTCGACAAGATTGTAGGGGGGCGGGTCCCGGGCCGGGTCGAAGTTCCCAAATCCGGATCCAACCACGTAGAAGCTGTATCCTTGTAAATGGATGGGATGCTCGACACCTCCGCCTAGGTCTGTTCCTTGAAACACGATTTCGACTTCCGTGTTATACTCCAAAACGCTAACGGCGGTTCCAAACCGGGGCCCCGACTCCTCCGGCAGCAACTTGTTACGTGTGTAGTCGAAAGGAAAAGGCGAGAAGTCGGGGAATCGGCGGTGTAAACTCCGTTGCTGATTCTTCTATAATAAGCTTGCAGAATGTCGGTGCCTTCCGGCAGCAGCATCGACACGTTGTTGAAGCTCGACGCCAGCCTGTCCGGGTGGGGCCCGGAGCACGACATTTCGTCGCAGGGCCATAGATTGATGGAGAGAGTGAGGAACAGATTTCTTGTGATGTTCATAGGAACGTGGATAGGGTATTTGTCGGTGGCCAGGCTTCTGAAACGGCTGGTGAAACCGGCGGCCGCGTGTTGAATCTATGAACTAAGAAAATTTCATATATGAGCTAAGATAATTCTGCATTTGGGATGAATGGTAAAGTTTCGTATTTCATTAATTGCAGAAAGTCAAATGAAGAAATAAGAGTACAGCCTTATTTATACTAATGTAGCACATGCGCCAAATATGCTAGATACTAGGACACGTGTCACCATAATGGCCGTAGATAAGAAATGAAAATAAACGAACAAGATCCAAGATTCACTCTAGTCCTCTAGTCCATCTTCTTCACTCACACATGCCTTTACCCCCCTCAAGATGAGCACTGTGGAGATCAAACAGAGCCATCTTGGACAACAGAAAACGGAAACGAGGACCAGGTAAAGATTTGGTAAAGAGATCAGCGAGCTGATCGGCAGTAGAGATAGCAGAAGGAACAAGAAAACCACTGCGATATTTTTCTCTCACCAAATGACAATCGATATCCAAGTGTTTTGTGCGCTCATGGAAGACTTGATTCTTTGTGATATGGATCGCTGCATGATTGTCACAATGAAGCGTAATAGGCAAGGCACAAGAAACACCAAATTCTCGAAGCAGAGCAACCAGCCACATTAACTCCTTGGTGGTAGTACTTAAAGAACGACACTCGGCCTCAGCCGAAGAAGCAGAGACTGTGTGCTGCTTCTTACATTTCCAAGAAACCAACGTTGAACCCAGAAAAATGCAATAGCCACTGAGAGACCGACGAGTATCACGACACGCACCCCAATCTGCATCGCTATACCCGGTGAGTTGAAGATTACTATGGGAAGAAATGAAAATCCCAGTAGAAGGACTGCCTTTAAGATACTTCAACGCGGCCGCGTCGAAGAAGCCCGGGAAAGACGGTAGCCACGGCGGAGACCGCGTGTAGATTCCAACGTACTCGATGATTGATGATTCCTGTTGTGGGGGTGGAGGGGTAATTCTTTCCATAGGCGAGGACTCGGGCGCCCATGTAATAACGGCTGGGCGCCTGGTTGGCTTCTAGAAGGATATCGAAGGTCTGACCTGGTGACATCGCCGCGTAGTCGGTTGTTGTCGGTGCCGACGACGGTGAAATTGTGGCTGGCGATTTTGAAGAACACGATGTAGTCCATCGTTGTGCTGACTAGTCTCATAAGGTAAGTCTTGCCGTACTCCACTCTCAATTTGTAGGTATCTGCACCAAAATAATTAAACCCAAAAAAAAATAAAAAAAATAAATCATTTTTCTAATCTCCTAATTCATATATCTTGCATTTGGGATCATGTGTATCGATTGTGTTCATTTTTTTGTCGGGGAAACGATTTATAAATATTATATATGAAAAAAAATATCGCTTACATAATTATATATACCAAAAATACAAAATACATATAAATGTTGACATAAACAGTATGTTGTAAGCTTAGCATTAAAATTTATGCATAAGAATTTTTGAGTTGTGATTTATATTTAAATATTGTAGGCAAAATTAATTAATGCAAATAATTTTTTTTAAATTGTTGCTAACTCTTAAATATCTATTAATGAAAAATTAATATAGATAGTTTTGGAGGGAAAACATAAATAAGACTATTTTACTTTAGTATATGTAACAGATAATAGATAATATATTTTATTTATTATTTATTTTTTAGTATTTAATTTTAATTTCATTAGTTAAGAAATAAAATAAAATTATAAAAGAATAATTAAAAACCATAATTCAAATTAATGAACTCTAGTTAATTAGTGTAAAATTAAATTGAATTCGAAAATAGAGCGAAATCGATAAAAATAAATAAATAATAATAATTTTGATACACAAGTTTGTCCGCTATAATTGAAACAGAGAATCTAGTCTGATAATCTCGACACAAATATTAAATTAACCTTGACTTGAGCATGGAAACATGTCTCCGGGTTGACCATTAGTGCCAAAGCATCAGGAAGTTGAGGATCGCCTCCGCTTGCTAGAAATCCCTTCAACACTTGTTGCACGTCAACTTTCCACCACTCTCCTATAATAATATATAATATTATTATTTATGGTTAGAAAAATTGTAGCACTTTAAAAAATGAAGAAAATGAATTAGGCACAATACCTATAAGGATGGGAAATTGAGCATGAGGCTTAGGGAAAGGATAAGTGTGTTTCTTTGGAGGTAGAATTACAATGGCATCGTAGACTGAGTTCCGAGTCCAGTCGCTGTGAGCGTGCCACTATAGAGTGCCTTCCTCGTTGGAGAGGATAACCTTCTGATTAAGCCTTGCGCCGGGACGAATAGGGCACTGCGTCACCACGTTGGTGCCATCTGACCACGGATATCTCGGCATTTTTACCTCGTGCCTGAGAAATTAATTAATTACCTCAACTTCAATTCATTCAATATATACTTTGTGCAACTAACCCTAGATTATATAATATGTATTTACCAGTGGATGGTTATATTTTGGTCAGCGCGATTAATAACATCGTCTATGACAAGATCTCCTCTTCTAGCATATATAGTTGGCCCCGGAAACTGCTCGTTCACCGTCAGCATGGTCTTGGTGGAGCATAGCCTTGTGTGTGAAGAGTTTATCACCTGCAACGGGAAAGAATGAATTATCAAATTAGCATTTTGCTGAAAACAAAAACATAATACAATCAAATTCGCATAAAGAAAAATGTAAACATACTTCAAAAGTATAGTTACGAACTGCAGCATGGAGTTGTGTTAAGCCTCCCAACGCGATAATGCCTAAGAAGCCCACGACGAAAACCTTTGTAACCATAAACATTTTCTTTTATTTTCTTACTTTTTTGGGTAATTGTAACTACTAGTCTATAGTTTTTTTCTCAAAGAGACTACTAGTCTATTTTTCTTTTCTTGTATATATATATCATATATTTGCAGTATAGATTGGGGCAAAAACTTGGGTGAGGCCAGCCACATGGTGCGGCCGGATCAAAGTGTCAATCTTTATGCATAAAAGTGTTAATCTATATGAATAAAAGTGTCAATCTTTAACATAATTATTTAACGAATAAAAGTGTCAATTTTTAAAAGTGTCAATCTTTATACAGAAAAATGTTAATCTACACAAATAAAAGTGTCAATCTTTTGAACGGCCACATAGTACACCCGGCCTCACCCAAGTGTGCCCAATAGATTGGAGAGAATTTGTTGGGTATTTATAATGTTGAGCTTTTTTGACTTTTAGGTGGGAAAAAATTTACTACTATTTATTTCGATATTTGCTAATTGTACTGTGCCCCAAATCACTTATTTTATTAATTTTATAATAATTTTATACGAATAAAAATTAGTTCAATTTTGTTGATGTATCATAATTAATACATTTAGAACTAAAAATTAAAATTAAAAATATATATATTCCTTAGTGTTGAATTTTTCAACTCTATTTTACCTAATAAAACTAATTTTAAGTACTAAAAAATAATTATTAACTCTAGTTTGGATGAGTAAACCCTAGTTAATAATTGTAAAATTAAACTAAAATATAGTACTCCGTAATATATTGATATCGAAGAAAAACAAAACATAAAAAATCATAAATTTTGAATTTGTAATGTGACACTAAAATTGAGACAGAATATCTCATGTGGTTTTGAGACAGAAGATCTCATGCAGTTTACAAGTTCGATTTTTGAGATTATTTTTTGTTTTTCCTAGTAGAATTAACATTTTTACGTACAGAACAATCAACATCCTTTAATTTTTTTTTCCCCTGACTGATAATTGGCTAATTTCATTTATCTTTTCTTTGTAAAGAATTGGTTCTTGCATTGCCATTTCGAGAATGAAATTGGTGCTGTCGTTTCTATTTTCACTATTATATTCCCGATTTACTTATTTACTGCACCATAACTTTTTTTCTCTCCTTTTTTTTTGGTATCCGAATCTGGTAAATAAGAACTTGAGATAAGATCATTAATATTCTCTGGTGGTTCAAATAAAGTCAGATTCAAGCATATTCACGTTACCATTTAATTAATTGGCTCTAAAAGCAAAAGAAAAATTAAATAAGATATGAATGTAAGTATAAAACTATTTTATTCTCAAAGTTTAATTATGAAATTTATGATTAAATTAAAAATAAATTAATTATAAATCCTTAATCAACAGACATAATAACTATTGCCAGTTACTCCCTCCGTCTCACTCTATCAGCCTCATTTTCCTTATTGGGATGTCCCATTTATTAGTCTCATTACCTAAAAAGAACAAAAAAAAAAAAGAATAACACACAATTAGGCCTTGGTTATTGTGCTCTTGTCTTTATCTCCCCAATGTCTTGGTTATTGTGTCCATTTCTTTCGGGGCTAATAAATTGGGACGGAGAGAGTACTATTAAAGACTGCCTTAATTTACATGCCCAAAAGAATTGAGTCATTTATCTATGGGACATATACAAAATAGTATAAGGGATTATAAAAGTTTTAGATTCTATATAAAAGGAATATATATGGTAGGGCTGCTAGAAGAGGGCATTTGCTAAGTTTTACTCCTTTCGTCCCAAGGAAAATGAGACGTTTCTTGAATTTATTTGAGAATGCATCCCTTTCCCTAGGGCGAAGGGAGTAGCTATATATATATAATTTTCAATTTGCAGTTACATTATATTTCTGACTATGTTAGTTTCAAGTAAATTTTATTACAATTTCGGAAGAGTTGGCTGAAGACATTTTAGATTTACGCGAGGTTTGGAGCTCACAATTTAGAAAATTTCATCAAATTGTATTATGTTGTTTCCCAAGCTTGGTTTTGATGTATTTATTTCTCAACATCGCTAATTAAATTAGTATTGAAAAACTTACCACTTTATTTAGCACTTTTTAACTTGTTTATTTTGATATAGATATAATCCAATCAGGCTGTATTAAAATTCGGTCAACCAATTATATTTAAGAAAATGGTGTGATAATACGTCTTCTAGCAACCCTTCCATGTATTATAAAATCTTTAATTAACTTTTATAGAATTAAATAATGTCTCTTATATTTTGTATACTAATATTAGTAAAATAACCCAATTGTTTTCAATAATATCAATTAACCCCACATATATTCAAGAAATGAGACTAATATAACAGGATGAAGGGAGTAGAATATAAAATTGGAGTCTGATTTTTTGTCTATACTTTACACATACTTGCTAATATTTTGTCAAAGTTACTAATATATGATCGATTAATAATACTAACAATGAGTACATGTGTTGCATGTGGAACCTATATTTTTTTAACTAAAGAATATAAAATTTTTTAAGATCACCAAAAAACATAGTACTATAATTTCAAATGTAGAATGGTTAATGATTTTACCTAATTTTTAAAATGTGCTAATATATATAATTTGCAAAAATTTATCTCAAATTTTACTATGAATGAACTTTGGTAATCGATTTGCTTATTATGATATTTTTTAACCTTGATTATTGAATTTTACAAATACAAATGAATTCGCTATATTACGATATATTGTATTTTTTTTACATTGACTATTGAATTTCACAAATCCAATATATAATATTGGTCAATCAAAATCAGACATCTAATCCATAATATATATATACTTATCTAATTAAAATAACTTAATAATAAATAATTTAACTAAAAAATAAATTAAATTAAATTAAGACAATCATAAGAAAACTATCTGTCCTTGAGCAACTATATTTTATATTTTCTTTTTAATATTGTGGGGAGTTGGGAGTCTTCATAGTTTATATCTATACGTTTATATATATTTGAGAGTCTTCATAGTTTATATCTATACGTTTATATATATACTTACAATCTATAAATAATTTAGTTCAATTAATTTATGATAATAACTCTTGAAATTTCATAAAACTAACTAAAATATATTCTCATTGCTAAATTTCATGATTTATTTCCGTTATAAATGATTAACCAATTAATTTTTTCAAATATTTCAGGTTGCTTTTTTGTGTTTGGATGTCACATATATAATATTACTAATATTTATAGAGTTAGTTCATAAATTTTCTAATAATAAATAAGGTAAATACCATACTTAAATTTATACATATATATATTATATTTAAATGTATAATATAGTATTAGTATTACATAATTGTCCTTAGATTTAAAATACTACAAGAATATAATAGGCAATGTACATTAAGTATTCAAGGCTCTTTTTATATAAGTATAGATTAGAACTTATGAAGACTTTCTTATTTATTCAAATGTATTACTAATTGTAAAAGATGATCATGGTAACACACAAGGTTATACGTGCAAAATGCACGTAGTCCTTGCAAGTTAAAATAATAACCCATTATATTTCAAGGGGACGTTCGATTATGGTGCCGGCTGTTATGCTGCCGGCTAATCCTAGCGCTACATGTGTACAATGAGAATATGCATAAATATGGCTAATAAAAATAAATATAAATTGAAAAGGTGGTTTAAGGGGTGGTTTTCTAAAATGGTGGTCCCACTTGTTTCTACACCTAGCCCACATTTATTTGTACTATGCCATTAAACTTATATATTGTGGATGATTTCGTTTTTTCTTTTTTTTATTTAAAAAATATATATTTTTTACCATTTAGTTTAAGCCTATTCATTAAACTAAGTAAAAAGGCACACGATTTTTTAAATCAAAGTATTAGTCACTAATCAAGATTTAGAGTTAATTATTTAATTATTCGAATGGTAAATATGAAGGTTATGTCCTTTTGCAACATAAGTTATTATAGTTATTACTGTTATTATTATTAAAAACAAAATTATTATTATTATTATTATTATTATTATTATTATTATTATTATTATTATTATTATTATTATTAACTCGATTACTCACTAATCGACTTCAATTCGGCGAATAATTAGTAAAACGGGAAGGAAACTATTCAAGGAATCAACTTCAGATTAATCAATTAGTGCTAACGACATTCAATTTCGCTCAATTACTTACTAATATACTTGTTTATTGTCTATTCGGCGGATAATTAGTGAAATGAGAATGAAATTATACGAGAAATCAACCCCGAATTAGTTAATTAGTAGTGCTTATGACGCTCCATTCCCTCGATTACTCACTAATCCACTTCATTGGTGTCTAATCAGTGGATAATTAGTGAAACGGGAAGGGTCTTGTTCCAGGAACCGACCCGGATTAGTCAATTAGTGCTAACAACAATCATTTTTGATCGATTACTCACTAATCTACTTGTTAAGTATTTTTTCGGCGGATAATTAGTGAAATGGGAAGGAAACTATTTGAGGAACTGTCCCGGATTAGTCAATTAGTGCTAATGATATTCATTTTTGCTCAATTACTCACTAGTTAACTTGTTTAGTAACAAGGATATTAAACAAAAATTTATTTTGTATTTATTTTTCAATAATAATAGTGGTTATAATAATTAATAATAATAATATATAAATATGATAATGATAACAATAATAATGATAAGGAATAATAATAAATACAATTATAATTATAATCATAATAATAATAATAATAATGATAATAAAGTAGAGTGAATGAGATGAAATATAGGCTCAGCGGCCGTCATAGTTAAGCGGTCACTGAAATATAAGTTCATTTGCCTTATTATTTGGATGGCGTTAGTTTAGATGCGATTTAGTATTTCTATTACGGAGTATTAACATTAGTATTAATAATAATTATTATTTTATTAGTAATATTATTAATGGCGGTGGCTTTAAGTGCACGTTCATTTGATTTTCAATTGGGAAAACTTTGTATTGATAAAAATACAATTTTTATATATTTTTTTATTTTATATAATTAATTAAAGCTATTCTATACAATACGTATACATCAAATTCAGGTCAACAACTTTTGTATTAATTTCTTCCGATTATTATATTTTGTTATATGAATAATTAGATCAGATGATATTATAAATTAAGCCACAGTTCAAATGCAACAAATTGAATATTTCGTTCATAATTTTTCATATAAAACAATTTTATATTTTAACATAATTATATCAAATTGACTATTTTTAAAATAAAGTTTTCAGTAATAATACTTTCTGCCACAATTTCCCTTTATCCATACTGGACCATACGCATTAAAATTTGAATTAATAAGCTTCTCATTTCATTTAACGATAAGTATACAAATGCATGATAAATAAATAAATAATTTGAAGATATGCACTTCCCCATGAAAGTAGACGACTAACGTGTTTGGTTGTTTACTAATTAGAATTCAAGCTCAAACAACGATCGCGTGCTAACAGTGGTCGCTGTTACACTATGTTTTATGGCCAATTATTACATGTAGTTTTCATAAAGTAAAATATTAGTCACTAATCGAGTTGAATTGGTAGAAATCCTCGGATAATAAGTGAAACGAGAAGTAAATTAGTCGGAGGCTTGATCCCAGATTAGTAGATTAGTGATAATAAATATGTATTGATGTTTGGTCTTAAATGAAAGATTGTATCAAGACCTTTAATTTGGTATAAAAATCGTAAAAATCGAAGAACAAACGAGCAAGTTATGATAGTTTAAACTTTTGCAATTTAAATTATATTGGGATACGTGCTGAAAGGTGAGTGGATGATGGGATGATTAGTGACGGTTAATTATTTCCATTTTAGAAAATATGACTACTGAAGTGGGACGACCCAATATAGTATACAGGACTACTGAAGTGGGAGGGAGGGAGTAATATTTACTAAAATTTTCATGATAGAATCTTTTTATACTATATTATTTTATTTCCATTTGTTGTATGTTTAAATTTTTTTAATATGACATTGAAAAATATTATATTCTAGGATAATAATGAATATATTTTATTTATATATAAAAAATAAAATTAATTGTGCAGTATTTTACTCGTTTTTACCTTAATAAGTCATCAAAGATGAATAAGTAAAATTGAAAGAATAACCTTATCATATACTCCTTGTAGATTATCAATACTAATTAGTAATTAGAAAGCAAACTTAACTAATATTATAAGCAAATGTATTCAAATTTAAAAAACATACATAATATCAATCCAAGGGAAAATAATTAGGCAAGAATAAAAATTAAAAATTACTTCTAAAGAAGAATTGCAACGTACACTATTCTAACTAATTAGACCGTGCTAATTTGCTTTAGTTGTTAATCATGTAAGTATTTCTTATATGTTGCTTTTAAATTGCTTATATACTTTTCTTTAGCTGTTTTTTCAAATTTTATGTTCTTGCATATCATTTGTTTAATAGTACTTCCTCCGGCTCAGAGATATTGAGCCCTTTTATATTGATATGTGAGGTATAAAATAATAAAAGGGTCAATATCTCTAAGACAGATGAAGTATTATTTATATTTTGATTATGTTTCACTTACTAAAATTTCATGTTACTGTTATTGTTTGTTTATATTTTGTTTGCATTTTTTTTTAATCGAATTATGGAAATAAAATGTGTTGCAAGGAAATAAATATTCAGTGCTTAATTATTGTTATTCTATTGTTACAAATATAAGTAGTAAAAATAAAAACATAATTAAATTCTTAAAAAAAAAACATAAAATTACGGTAAAGGATGTCTATGACTCTATACATATATAAAGTGTATGTATATGTAATGGGTAATTCTAAACACAACCCCCATATTTCTCCCCACAGCCACCTATTTAATAATAATAAAAAAATTATTATTAAAAGTACTAGTATGCCCTCACAACCCCCAACATTAAACCAGAAAACACAGAGAAACACAGTTCCTACCACAAACGACGGCTTCCCCGGAACTCCTCCTCCTTCTCGGCATACCCTCCGCCGTCGCTGTACTCCAACGGCTTGCCAGAGAACACCTCCAACTTTCGATGTCTTGCCCGAAAACTCCTTCTCCTTATAACCCCTTGCTCCGGCTGAAGGGAATTCAGACTCCGTGGCGGTGGTTGGGGCACGATTCTCTTCGCCGGCGCCGGGGAGGGGCTTCGATCCGCTGTATGAGAGGATATAGCCCTCCGCTTGATCGACGTACTTTCTGACTCCTTGGGTCTCGTCTAGTTCTGCCTCGGAGCCCGGCAGCCCCGGCGGCCTCTCCCTTGTCGTACTTCTCCGAGTAATTTATGAAATTTTTTAAGAAATATGTCTGAAAAAGTAGAGAGAGAAAGGGGCTTGGGAAAATGGAGCTTTGAAGACAGTGGTGTTTTCTTTGAGAAACAGAAACAGAAAGAGTTGTTTCTTTGCATTTAGTTTTCGGAGTTGACATTACTCCCTCCGTCCCCCTTCAATTGTCCAGTTTGACTTATTGACTTTTTGGCACGCATTTCCACCGAGCCGGGAAACGAGTTATAAAATATAATTTTGAAGTATTGTTTCTTTTACGGGATACTATCGAAAAGAAACAATACTTCAAAATTATATTTTATAACTCGTTTCCCGGCTCGGTGGAAATGCGTGCCAAAAAGTTAATAAGTCAAACTGGACAATTGAAGGGGGACGGAGGGAGTACAACTGTAGAAGTAAGAATTTTCTCTCACAGAAAGAGAGAGAGGGTTCAAAATTCTGTCTTTTGTTGGCTCTCTTATTCTCTTTATTCATTTTTAAAAATTGAAATTGGAAAAACAATATCAAGGCCATTGTCTATCTACCTAAGTTTAAGCAAAAAAATAAGGAGATTATTAATAAAGATTTTTGAAGGCTACCAGAGAGCCGTAAGAGGTGAGGTGATGGGTGATGACAAAGAGGGGGATGCATGTGGAAGAGAGTGAAATTGGAGACTGCAGGGATATAATTGTACATTTCCATATTAATTTTATTATTTTAATAGATGAGGGTTGTGTGTGGAGTAAAATGGGGGTTTTGTATAGAATTACCCATATGTAATTGGTTGGCAAAGTCCAGATGATTATAACTAATTCATTTGAAATCCATTTTTAACGTATAATATATCGATTAAAAGATCTTTTCGAGCTCTTTAATTTGAGATCCATATTAGGTATGTTTTTTATACTGAAATTTGCAATTAAAATCGGAAAAAGAAAAAGCTGAAAAAAAAATAAAGACAAAGAAAGAAAGAGAAAAGAGGTGAGAGAAATGTACTATGATGAATTTTAAATACAAAACAACCATTGGAACATTCAATACCACTCTTCACACAGCTTTTAAACATTAAATGGAAAATGAATTGATTTCCACGTGATCGGCTGCGATTAGCCGGTTGTTATGCTGCCGGCACCATAATCGAATTTTCCTATTTCAAGAGTCTCAGTCAACCCCACTTCCTCCACTTCTATAAGGTTGACTCGACTGGACTGTTGATTGGACGAAAGTTTCTTCTTCGCATCGCGGCATATCGTGCGGCGGCGGCAGCATCTTCTTGTCAGGGGCATTTCCGTCCTTTACGATGAAGGCCATGTTCATTCCCCAGCTTTGATGCCGCTCGAAGTGGCAGTGCATGTACCAAACTCCTGTAACATATACTCCGTATTAATAATATAATTAATACGGAATATTAATCATTCATTCATAAGGACAAATTAACTAGAAAGAAAAAAAAAAAAAAACAAAACGAAACAAAAACTTACCCGGATTGTTAGCCCTAAATCTTATAGTGGCCCACCCAACTCTGGGGACGGAAGCCGTTTCCATCAACGGCGGGTCGACGAGATTATAGGTGAGCGGGTCTTTGGCACCGTCGAAGTCCCCGAACCCGGATCCGACGACGTAGAAGCTGTGGCCGTGCAAATGCATGGGATGATCAATGTCGCGGAAATTGGTGGCTTGAAACACGATTTCAACAGTCGCGTTGTAGTCCAAGAACTTAACAGCGGTCCCGAATTTTGGACGCGCTTTATAGGTGGTTATGTTGCCGGCCGTGTAGTTGAAAGCGACGAGCGGGAAGTCGGGTAAATCAGCGGTGAAGAACTCCTTTGATCCCTCTGTAATAAGCATGGAGAATGTCGTTGGTTTGGGGCAGCAACATCGAGACGTTGTTGACGCTGGCCAGCAGCCTCTCAGGCTCCTCGCACGCGCTGCCGTGGCAGGGCCACTCGTTGATGGCGAGCACGTAGAATAGCGTCTCCGTAATAGTCAAAGGGACGTCGTTTCGGTCGGCTAGGCTCCTGAGCTGCCTTGTGAATTGGTTGGTGTAGTTGGAGGACCCCACAAGAGTGTCGAATTCGGGGAATAACGGAAACGGCGGCGGCGACTGGGGCGTGTAGTTTCCGGCGTACTCGATGATTCCGGTGGTGGGGACATAGTCGCCGCCGCGGGCGTAGACTCTGGCAGCCATGTAGTAGTGTGTGGGCGGTTGGTTGGCTTCTAGAAGGAAATCGATGCTCTGACCCGGCGAGACCGCCAGGTAATCGGTTGTCAGCGGCTTCGTGTAGGCGCCGTCGACGCCCACGACGGTGACGTTGTGGCCAGCGATTTTGAAGAACATGATGTAGTTCATGGCGGCGTTGACCATTCTGATGAGGTAAGTCTTGCCCAACTCCACCCTCAACTTGAACGTATCTGCGCCAAATTATAACGTAAATCATTTTTGTAATATAGTAATTAATTTCTTCACTAATTAATACTCCCTCCCTTGAAGGCGCTGCAATTTTTGAATAGATACGAGGTATAAAATAATATTATGTAACGTTTTGAACTGGACGGAGACAGGAGAGACAGGGGTATATGTATATATATAATATATATCCATTACTCCACCTTGTGTTGAGCATGAATAGAGATCTCCAGGTTGGCCATTGATGGTGAAAGCATCGGAGAGATTGGCAGTGCGTCCTCTCGCTAGAAACTCCTCCATGATTTCTTGCACATCAGAATTCCACCACTCTCCTGCAACAACAATTCATATTCAAAATAAATAAATAAATAAAAAATACATAAAAATGGTCGAGAAATAAAAAAAAAAAAAAAAAGATTGCATACCTAGTAACATGGGAACTTCAGCATGAGGCTTGGGGAAAGGATAAGTCTGTCCCTTTGGGGGTAGAATAATGATGGCACCATAAACAGTAGCTCGAGACCAATCGCTGTGGGCGTGCCACCATAAAGTGCCTTCCTCATCGGAAAGAATAATATGTTGCCTAAACCTAGTTCCAGGTGTAATAGGGCACTGTGTCACTGAATCGGTGCCATCTGACCATGGATATCTCGGCATTTTTACTCCATGCCTAGGCAATTACCATAACTTCAATATGCTGGCTAGGTTGTGCAACTAATGCATGATATATTCAAATCCAATTACGTACCAATGGATAGTTATATTTTCATCGGCCTGATTAATAACATCGACTATGACCAGATCTCCTCTTCGAGCATATATAGTTGGCCCCGGAAACTGCCCGTTCACCGTCAGCATGGTCTTGGTGGTGCATAGCCTTGTGTGTGAAGAGTTTATCACCTGCATCAGTTGGCAATTGGCATTTTGCTGAAAACAAAAACTTAAAACAATCAAATTCGCATAAAGAAAAATGTAAACATACTTCGAAAGTATAGTTACGAACTGCAGCATGGAGTTGCGCTAAGCCTCCAAGCACGATAATGCCTAAGAAGACCACGACGAAAACCTTTGTAACCAAAAACATGTTCTTTAACTTTCTTTGTTTTTTTTTGGTAATTGTAACTACTAGTCTATGGTTTTTTTTTCTCAAATAGACTACTAGTCTATATTTCTTGGAGAGAATTTGTTGGGTATTTATAATGCTGAGTTTTTTTTAATTTTAGGTGGGAAAAAAGTTACTCCCTCCGTCCTTCATTTACTGACCCTGTTGACTTTTTAAATAATTTTAAAGCTTTGTGACAATGGATTTAAACTCGAATTTTTGGAGTTTAATTATTTTTACAAGTACTACGAGTGTTGTAATATCGTGTAAAAAAAACTAATCTCAAAAAATTCAATTTAAAATTCATCATCACGAAGCTCCAAAACCATCTAAAAAGTCACAGGGTTAGTAAATGGAGGGCAGAGGTAGTACTATTATTTATTTCGATATTGTTTGATCTTTTGTCTCTCAGATTTTCAATCGTGTCCCAAATAACTTATTATTTCACACTCCCTCCGTTCTCCATTTACTGACCATGTTGTCTTTTTAGATAATTTTAAAGCTTTGTGATAATGGATTTAAAATCAAATTTTTGGAGTTTAGTTTTTTTTACAAGGTACTACGAGTGTTGTAGTATCGTGTAAAAAAAACTAATCTCCAAAAATTCAATTTAAATCCATCATTATGAAGCTCCAAAATTATCTAAAAAGTCAACAGGGTAGCGGAATTACCGGCGGAGCTTTTGCCAAATTAGCAATTAATAGACGTTGAATTCTCTTGGTAATACATGTCTCCATACATGTATTTATATCTATCTTTCCGCTATGTACACTCTGAAATCCCAAACATTTTCGATTTGGTTGTAATCTAAGTCAGAATCTTGACAAGCAACACCGTACTTTTAATCAGTTATGAACGTCAGTTTATATAGTGTTGAAGTTTGTTCTAAGAGATGAGTGGGTCTAAATTTCCGAAAAATATCCCCTCTTCCACCCATTATATCATATTTATATTTATAGTCATGAATTACCAAGCTTAATTAGCTATCGATTAGCAAAGTACGATAATTCGTTGCCTGAACATTGTTCCTGGAGTTATAGGGCACTGTGTCACATACTCGGTCCCATCTGACCATGGATATCTTGGTATTTTTACTCCATGCCTAAGGAATTAATACAATAACTATCTCTTCTCCGTCCCAATAAAGATGAGACATATATTGAATATACGTAAAGTATATATAAAAAATAAAGCGCTTCATCTTTCTTGAAGCGTAGTGAGTATATCTTAATACATAAATTATAATAATTTTCCAATAGATGGTTATGTTAAGGTCCACGCGATTAACAACATCGACTATCACCAGATCTCCCCTTCTAGCATATATCGTCGGCCTTGGAAACTGTCCGTTTATTGTTAGCACGGTCTTGTTGGTGCATAGCCTTGTGTGTGGAGAATTTCTCAACTGCAACAAGATTTAATTTAGATTAGTTTCGCTAGAAAGAAAAATGAAAAATGAAAAATGAAAATGAAAAATGAAAAATGAAAAATGAAAAATGAAATAAATAAACAAATTAAACTAGCCATGCAATCATAACATTACTTCGAACTTTCTGTAACGAACTAAAGCATGGACTAGCGTTACGCCTCCGAGCATAACACTACCTAAGAAGCACAAGCTAACAATTTTCGTAGCCACATTTATTTTCATTTATTTTTGTAATTGCGACTACGAGTCTTTTTCCTTTATTTCTTTTACATGTTTTGTCTTGTACATATTTTTTTGTTGTAGTTACATCTTTCGACAATTTTAGAAAAACGGGGAGCTGCGGTATTTTTCTTATTTCATAAGGTTACTTAGTTGAATGGATTTCTCGTGGTTTTAATGAAAGTATATAACTAACTTATCAATACTACACACATATTATAAGACAAAAACTTGTGTCAGCCGGAGGCACCGTGCGGTCGGGCCCAAAGTGTCAATCTTTATACAGAAAAGTGTCAATCTATATGAATAAAAGTGTCAATCTTTAACATAATTATTTTACGAATAAAATGATAATTTTTAAAAGTGTCAATCTTTATACAGAAAAGTGTCAATCTATATGAATAAAAGTGTCATTGTTTTAGCCCGGCCGCACGGTGCCTCCGGCTGACCCAAGTGTGTCCCATATTATAATTGTATTGAAAACTTTTTTCTTGATATTTTAAAATGTTTTTGAAATTGTTTCTTGATTTTTAATTTGATTATAAGCCATGCAGTCATCATATCACAACATAAAAAAACAATTAATAATTGTTTATGATGTAAATTATGTAATACGAATGCGAAAATACATTTTTAACCCCACCCCTTGAGTTTGGACATTTTACGTCAATGCCATATAAATAGTAACTACAAGAATTGACGATTATTAATAACCATTAATGGAATGCGATTGATATGCTTGGCAGCACGGCAGAGTTTGTTCGTGCGTGTTTTGATGACAATTTAATTTCACCAAGATTAAAACATAGAAATAATAATGCACCATTTCACTTGTTAATTAGCGGTACGTGGAAACCGATCTAAATTTTAATGACAAAGACAATTGGTGGCAAAGCAACCAGTCATGCGTTGCAATTGGATAAAAAATTACAATTATAAAAGAGACAATTATCTCAAAATGAAAATCCCATAACTATTTTGGAGGATAATTATTATGAAAAAAAGGTAATCATAATATATTTTAAAGAATAATATTCCCCTGTATACACACCGTGGGCATACTTAATGTGTCTATAGTTGAG
>CM038110.1:4295208-4376906 GCA_001642375.2 Mentha longifolia | reverse complement strand
GAGATATTCCTTATGAAGGTATTGATCCGGTCGATATCTGGAGTATCAGTGCCGCAGACAGTGGGAGGTTGGAAGGTCTCTATTTTAGGTGGATTGATTGTGACCTTCGCCTCTGCAGCTTTTGCACAGACTCTTTTAATGAATTCGCGGTCAGGAAAAGCTTGCATCCAGTTGTAAAAGGCAGTTTTGGAATCACCAGTGTAGCGAGCATCAACCTGCAACCAGTAGTGGTGTAAGATGAACTGGTTCAGGAACTCGTCCCACAAAGGCTGATCTTCCACTGGTAGCCAATCAGTTGGCTCTCTTTTGTCCGCTTGATCCTTGCAGCTTTCAAGACCTTGGAAGCTTCTGAATGCGAGCTTTGTCCCTTGCTCTCTGTTTCCTCAGATCTTCGAGAAACAACTTCTGCTTGCCTTCATTCTCGCATTCATCTGCGGTGTAGCCAGCTTCTGCCATCATTCGAATAAGAGAGGCTTCACCCTGTGCCCTTTCTTGCTCAGACAGCTTCTGGGCAGCAGGTTGAGGGACAGCTGTCACAGGCGGAGCAACTTCTGATTGAGTCAGAGGAGGTTGGGTGACCTTTTTCTCCTTGCCCTTTGCTTTAGCAGCAGTGCGTTTGCCTTTCCCTTCCCCCTTTTCGGCATTATCAATCAACTGCTGAACAGTGGTATTGAGGGAGGCTTGCTCATTGGAGATTAAGGATAGGTCGGTGCTGATCTTCTCTTTAAACTGGAGGAGGGAGTTGATGTTCCCTTGCATCTCTTCTTCTTTCTTCAGAGAGCTGGATGAAGCTTGAGCGAGCTTTGAAGAGAAGTTGTTGACAAGCTGGTTGAGCTGTTCAAACTCGTATCGCAGGTTGTCAACTGAAGATGCGTAGGCGACCTTTAGTTCAGATAGCTGGTTGGGAAGCAGCTTGTCCATTGCAGCTTTCAGTCGCATGGAGATGAAGGTTTCGAGCTGGCTTGCCACTTCATCTTGATAACCTGTGGCATTTCAGCCTTGATGTTTTCCAGCATGGCAGACTGCTACTGTGTCCATGGCCTCGATTTGGTCCGCAATCTTCTGGTGTTCAGCAACCTCGGTGGCCTTCACCTTGGAAACTTCCTCAATGATAAATTTCTTCAAATCTGCTTGCACAGCAGTGAGAGGAGTTCCTGCGGTTGCTACAGAGTAGACCGGTACACGATCATGATCGGACACTGCGTCTCCGCTGTTCTGGGATGGAGAAGGAATCGGACTGAATTCTTCATCCTCCAGAAACCTGTTATTGTAAGAGTCGCGATCGTGAGAATAGAAAGGTTTCAAGTCGACATTGAGTACCTTGGCCTCTCTCTTCATCCTAGAGAGGACGAACTTCTTGAAGCAGTCGCGAGCTTCAGGAATGGAAGCATAGCCAAAATACTTCCCAAGATTGTGCTCTTCAATCTCTAGCTGTTCGATGGGGTGAATAAGGAAGATGGACTTCAAATCACAGTAAGATCTATCCTTCCCATCGAGCAGAGCACGAAGCCGAATTGCCAACTGCCTGGTCTCCGGAGTTAGATCAATTCCGGG
The DNA here is from genome assembly GCA_001642375.2 of Mentha longifolia. NCBI lineage: Eukaryota > Viridiplantae > Streptophyta > Magnoliopsida > Lamiales > Lamiaceae > Mentha > Mentha longifolia. The sequence continues at coordinate 4,375,352 of CM038110.1, read as the reverse complement.
AAAAGACTCCATGACAGTCTTCTCAGCGTCGATCTCGATGGAGTTGACCAACATGGCAGCTGCAGTCTTGATCGGATCTTCTTCTACATCATCATCATCATCGGATGAAAGGATAAGATGGAGGTCAAGCTCTGGAGGCGAGCTGTGATGATGAGAAGCTTCACCGGACTGCTGGTGGATGACGATGGAGGTATCAGGATTTTCTTCCTCGAAATCGGTGTCATCCTCCGGTTGAGATTCACTGTGGCTTTGGCCAGCTTGCTCCGAAGCTGTTGACTGGAAGATATCACGAACAGAGGGTACAGGTATTGAAACCTGTGCATCGAGAACTGTCTGTTCTGGGATGTCTTCAAGTGTTTGACGAGCAGGTTGGTGCTGAACTTCTATGGAGGCAAACTCCGTATGCAACCTGCGTGATATGGGAGTTGGAGATTTGATACGCACAGACTTGGCATGGTCTGTCAAGCTGCTTGCTAGGGGCAAGCTGTCTCTTTCTCCGAACGTCACGCTGCTCTGGTGGTACCAAGCTGGGTTAGATCGACCCATGTCGTACAGGAACGGCTTCACCACATCATCATTCTTGGCAAAGACGGTCATGTCGACACCAATTATTAGTTCGAGCTGCTTCTGGTCCTTGGGGACCTTCTCCTTGTTGAAATGAGTCATTCCACTCCAGTTGAGGTTGGGGTGGAGGCAGTGAATGAGAGAGCAGATCTTGGTGCCTAGGCGCAGATTCCTGGCAATGCGGAAATCGGTCACCACTTCGCCTTCATAGGTGATCGAGAGCTGCTTGACTTCTTCATTGAGGAGCTCAAGGAGAAATCGGGCCCAGTTCACATTTAGACGCTGCACGATTGCAGTCATCACTCTGAACTTCGCTGGAGTGACAGCGTCGTGGTTACCAGAGTAACCAAGGAAAACTTTGTGAACGAAGTCAAAGAGAGCTCTGTACGCAGGTCTCAACAGAGGGCGTGAGAACCTCTTTCCATCATACTCGGCTGCGGGCTGCATGAGAGCTTTCTGGTAAACTGCTTCCAGATCTGCATCCGGAACATCCAGAATTAAGCCCATTGGCTTGTGATACAGGATCTCCACAGTTCCTGAATCAGCGATGCCGTAGGTTCGAGAGATAAGCGAGAGAATTGGAATGGGCTCGTCGCGTACACCAGGCAGAGGAAGATGGAATTGGGCAGAGTCGACATCTTCCGGGCAAAAATATGATAGATAGAACATCGCGACTTGCTGCGGAAGCCAGAATTTTGGCTCATGAGTAATAATCTTGTAAAATCCGTCCGCTTCCTGGATGGCGGAGTACATCTCGTTCAAGCCGGCGTAATCATAGGTTGAAAGATTTGCCGCAGGCTCTGTGAGAATGTACTGCTGTAGATACTGGATCTTCTGTTCGGTTGTTTGTGGAAGAGATTGAGACGTGGATTCTCCTGCCATTTCAAGAACGTATAAATGAGAACGTGAATGCGAAATTGTTAAAGAGAGTTGCAGAGAAAAAATGGCGGAAGAATGCAGAAATTGAATTTGGGAACGACGATGCACAGTTACATTCTTATTTAAAAGATAAAGTGGGCGGTTGAGATTGAAGCATATCAATCGATCAACGGATGGGATTGAATCCCTGGAAATCCGTGAGATAGTGGGCGCGTGGGGTTGGTTGTGTATCCCACTCGCACTACCCTAACACTCAACCGTCGCCTCGCATTAAATGCGGATTTGAGACTTTGCATGCTCTTTTTGACATACATGGAAAGTGAAGCAAGAATGTTAAGTACTGTGTCAGAATATCCTTAGCAAAGATTTCAATAAATAACAAAACACATGCTTCAATAAATGAAAATGATTGATAAGGTATATAATTGATTAAGTGAAGCAAAAATATTTCATTGAATATTTGGAATAATTAAGGCATATCTTTGACATATATAAAACTTTGATTAAGAAAATGGAGACTGATACAGGTCATCCATTACACTTCCCTATTCAAACTGTCTTATTCATAGTTTCTGATCAAACAGGTTCCACTGTTTATGAGTTCACAGCTCTTATCTAGCTGGACTGTCCTCTGTCCTTTGTGAACTGCTCTTGTGCATCCTTTTCACCAATGTGAGCTTTGATGAATTCCCACAGCTTGGCGTTCTCAGTTTGCAAGGCTGCAACCTTTTCATCAATGTACAGCTTGCTCTCCAGTTCCAGCATGTTAAGCCTTCGAGACATCTTAAGAAACTCTGCTTTGTAGAAGGCTAACATCTGGTCCACTGCTATGGAGCTGTTGAGAGAGGATGTAGGAGCTTCAGTGACAGGAGCTTGGGACTGAGCTTTGGACGGGAAACCTGGAGGGGTGCCTGGAGGGGACTGTTCACCAGCAGGTTTCACTCCAACCTGTGGAGAGGCAGGTTGCGTTGTAGTCGCAGGTGGTGTGAGATCTGCCTCCACAAAGGTTGCTGCTGTAGATCTAGTGATGCGCTTCCGAGAGGGCGCAGATTGCAGATCCTCCAGCTTCCTCTTTCCTTTTCTGACTGACTCAGTCTGGACACTGTCTTCTTCATCAGCTTCACTGCTATCATCTTCTTCTTCAGCAACATCTTCCTTTGAGTCACGCATTTCTGTGAGCAGAAGCTTGGCTGCACCTTTGGCCTTGTTGATCTTGTGAGGCAAGATGCCAAGAATCATGATCAACTGGTTGCAGGTGTGAGGAACCAGCTTGTCGTCAGGAAATCCAGTGCAGACACGCCATACGCGATTTGTAAGCGTTCTCTGCAGAATGATAGAGAGCTTAGTTCCATGATGAAGTTGCATATTGGCCTTGATTCTAGCAGGTAGCTCTGCAGCTTCCTTGATGAACAGGTTGACTAGTAACCTGGCCCAGTTAACATGTAACTGCTTCACCACAGCAGTTAGCAGTTTAAACTTCGATAGAGTGACAGATTCGTTCGAGCCTAGATAAGAGAAGAACACATTGTGAACGAACTCGAACAGAAATCTATACTCGGACTTCAGGTCGTGGCGGTTGAAAGTTCTCTGATCATAAATCTTCTTGGGCTCGAACAGAGCTTGTTGATATACATCGTTGACGGATTCCATGGGAACATCATCAACCTGTTGTGATAGCCCCTGTATCCGATAACCTGTAGGTTTGAAGGACGAGAGGAAGAAGATGACGCCGTTCTTCTTCGCTGTTGACTAGAAAAGTTGCCGTTGCGGGGTCTCCGGCCATTGATTCCAGAGAACACAACAAATAAGCAACACTTTCCGGTAGCGTTATTCGTGGATGTTGAGTGATGATGTTGAAGAAACCATCACATTGGGTGATAGCCTCAATCATCTGATCCAAACCTCTGTATCCATAAGAGTCTAGCACAACAACTTTCTCAAAGAAGATGAGAGTGGTTGCTTTCTTCACTTGAGCATTCAATGAATCTGTAGACATTTTTGCAGAGAGAGAGTAAGGATTATGAAATTCTGAGTTTATGAAGATGAAAGAACGAAAGAAATTTCTTAGAGAGAGTGAAGGAAGTTTTGAAATTTGATTTCAAAGGATTTCAAGAAACGCGTAATGAGATCAAGAATTTTCTTTCTATTTATAGACGTCCAACGGTCAAGATATGATAGATACTCATTCCTTGTTTTTCGTGAAAAACTTTTCAAATTCTTAACAGAAAGGATTTAAAAAAAATAACATATATGATAGAATATATGGGGAGAGGAAATAATTTCAGCTAAGACTTAAATGGAGATTGATACGATATCTCCAGTTCCCCCTTAAAGGTTGACCGGTGATTGTTGACTTTCAACGCAGTTTGTGGCTTCAAGCTGCGTGTCACCTAACTGCTTTTCGTGAGCTGCAGTTTCCAAGTCTGTCTGTCTTTGGCTGTTCTGTACTAGTGAACTGCCTCTTTGTTAGTCTGCAGTTTCCAAGTCAGTCTGCTCTTGGCTGACCTGTGCTAGTGAACTGCTGCCATTCTTTGACTTAGGCTGTGTATCCATTCTGAGCATTCCAAGCTTTCCACACAGCATTTTGAATCTCTCCTCCATGAGAGGTTTTGTCAGAATATCGGCTTTTTGGATGTCAGTATGAATTTTCTCAACTGTTATATCTTGTTTTTCCACGTGATCTCTTATGAAGTGATGCCTTATATCAATATGCTTGCATCTGGTGTGGTAGACAGGATTCACAGTGAGAGCTATGGCGCTTGTGCTGTCACAAAAGATAGGAACTTTTCGAACAGTGACATCATAATCTTTGAGTTGTTTCAACCAAAGAATCTGTGCGCAACAGCTTGCTGTTGCCATGTACTCAGCTTCTGTTGTTGAAGTAGCAACTGAAGTTTGCTTCTTTGAAAACCAAGAGATTAACTTGCTTCCAAGAAACTGACAGGTCCCTGAAGTGGACTTTCTATCCAGTTTGCATCCTCCATAATCTGCATCTGCATAGCCAGTTAGTTCAAAATTATCATCACAAGGGTACCATAAACCGAAGTTTGCAGTTCCCTTGACATATCTAAGAATTTTCTTGGCTGCTTCTAGATGCGATTCCTTTGGATTAGCTTGATACCGAGCACATATTCCAACTGCAAAAGAAATGTCAGGTCGACTTGCAGTAATATAAAGTAAAGAACCAATAATTCCCATGTACAAAGTTATGCTGGCAGGTTTTCCTTCAGAATCTGGATCCATCTTGCCATTTGCAATCATTGGAATCTTCAGAGGTCTGCTATCTTGGACACCAAATTTGGTTGCCAGCTCGTTAACATACTTGGATTGACAGATGAAGATACCATCCGCAGATTGCTTGACCTGTAGGCCGAGGAAGAAGTTCATCTCCCCCATCATGGACATTTTGTACTCACACTTCATGAGTTCTCCAAACCTGTCACATAGAAATTTTGACCTAGATCCAAAAATAATGTCATCAACATAAATTTGTACAAGAAGAATATCATCCTTGTACTTGAAAGTAAATAAAGTTCTGTCGACTGATCCTCTTTTAAAACCAGAATGCAGTAGGAATGTAGACAACGTTTCATACCAAGCTCTGGGAGCTTGTTTCAAACCATATACTGCTTTGTGCAGTTTGTAAACTTTCTCTGGACCTGCTTCCTCGAAACCTGGAGGTTGTTCAACGTAAACTTCTTCTCCAAGGATTCCGTTGAGGAAATCACTCTTTACGTCCATTTGATAGACTTTGAATCTCTGATGAGCTGCATATGCTAGAAACAATCTTATTGCTTCTAATCTTGCTACAGGTGCGTAGGTCTCATCATAGTCTATTCCTTCTTGTTGACAGTAACCTTTGGCAACTAATCTTGCCTTATTTCTGATCACTTCAGCATTCTCATCTTTCTTGTTTCTGAATACCCATTTTACATCAATCACTCCTTGATGTGTAGGACGATCAACTAGTGACCATACTTCATTTCTTTTAAACTCATTGAGTTCCTCTTGCATGGCTGTAACCCAGTCGTGGTCGGCAAGTGCTTCTTCAACAGTTTTGGGTTCAGAGTAGGATAGATAACAGCTTAGTAGACAGCTTTCACCGATCTGTCTCCTAGTCTTCACACCTGCCCTTGGGTTCCCAACAATGAGATCTTCAGGATGAGCATCGACCCATCTCCTTCGACGAGAGATTTCTTCTTCTGTGAGAATTGGTTCAGGGTCTGGTATGGGATCTTCAAACTCAGGTAGAGGTTGAGGAGTGAAGGGGTTAAGCTGTTGAAGTTGTTCAGCAAGCTGATCCATTGACAGTTCTGCATTGACTGCAGGTTCTACTGGAGTTTCTGGATCAGTTGAAGAGAAGCTGGTTGGAGGATCTTCGGTTCCCCCTTGGTTCATTCCCCCTTGCTGAATGGGTGGATTTTGTGAATTAGAATCTTGTACAGGCTGAGCTTCTTCTTCTTCCAAGTCGGTTGGACTCCATATTAGTATTTCATCTCGAAACTGCGTGTTGGAGCCTGTTTGATTTTGACTTGCACCTGTACTTTCATCCGGTTGGATCACCCTGTACTCACAAATAGATTCATCAAAAACAACATGTGGGGTTACTTCCACAATATGAGTTTTCTTGTTAAAAACTCTGAAAGCTTTGCTGATCTCTGAATATCCTAAAAATATTCCTGGATCTGCTTTGCTATCAAAAGTTTTCAACTGTGATTTCCCATTATTATGAATGTAACACACACAGCCAAAAGATTTAAGATATTTAAATCGAGGTTTCTTATCCTTCCACAGCTCGTATGGAGTCTTTCCATGTCTTGTATGAATGACTGATCTGTTCTGAGTGTAGCAAGCTGTGTTGATTGCTTCTGCCCTAGAACTTCTTTGGAAGATTGGTTTCATTCAGCATTGTGCGAGCTGCTTCCTTTAGTGATCTGTTGCGTCGTTCAACAACACCATTCTGTTGAGGTGTGCGAGCTGCTGAAGTTTGATGAGTAATTCCACTTTTGGTGCAGTATGATTCAATAATATGATTGAGAAATTCTGTTCCGCGATCGGATCTGATTGAAATCACACTTTTGTTCTTCATATTTGATAGTTTGGTGAGTAGCGCAGGTAGCTCCACTAGTGTCTCCTTCTTCTTATGTAAGAAAATAACCCAAGTATATCGTGAGTAATCATCAACAATAATGAGAGTATACTTTTTTACCATTAATGCTTCTAGGAGTCACTGGACCGAATAGATCCAAGTGGAGTAATTCCAAGATTCTACTTGTGTTGTGAGCTGCAATGCTTGGGAATGATGATTTGATCTGTTTTCCAGCTTGACAGGCCTCACAAACATGATCTTTGTAGTAGACTTGATCTGGTAGGTCATCTGCGAGCTTCTTGCGAGCAAGTTTGTTGATGGCTTTGAAGTTCAAGTGACACAGTCTCTTGTGCCATAGCCAACTTACTTCAGGTGCAGATTTGGTGACCAGACAGGTTTCTTTTTCATCTGACCATTGTACTATGTACAAGTTATCCTGCAAAATACCGGTAAGAAGAATTTCTTCTCCTTCCTTGTTCTTTATAGCACACTTGTTAGCAGAAAACTCTACTATTTTTCCGTTAAAGCAGAACTGGCTTACAGAAAAGAGATTATGATTTAAACCTTCAACATAAGTGACATTAGATATTGTTGTTTTACCAACAATTAGATTACCGTAACCTCTTGTTTTCCCTTTAGAGTCTCCTCCAAAAGCAACTAGAGGTCCATCACATTCAATGAAGTTTGTGAGCAAGCTTTTGTCGCAGGTCATATGCTTTGTGCAGCCACTGTCGATGATCCAGATCGCCCCGCGAGCTGCTCGCTTCCTCCTTTGAGTTTTCCCATCCTGCAATTAGACAGTTTTAGCAACCCATATGAATTTGGGTGCTTTGTTAGCAGGTTGAGATTTGGCAGCTTGGTTTCCAAGCTTCTTCTTTTGTAAACTCTTGTTGACTCGTGGCTTGGTCCGTTGCACATTTGGGTAGGTTCCATTTGAGTATGCAGTTTGCAGTTGGTAATGAGCAGGTTAATAATGATCATTTCGATAGCACTGCTCCATATAACCACATCTGCATCGATCATTTACAAATCCACTTCCGTGTGGAAATTGATAGTGCATACTTGACAGCTCAGGATATTGGTACCAATGATGGTTGTACCAGTACCCTTCATTGTCAAGTCTCTGTTGGTTTGGCCACTGCTCATAGTAGTTTCGTTGTGGTTGAGCAGTTTTCGGTTGAGTAGGTTGGCTTCCTTTTTTATATGCGGGTTGACCATGCAGTTTTCTAGGTCGCACAACCTTTTGCTGTTCTACTGGCGGTCTCAGCTGCTGTTTCCTGATGGGTTTTCCATGCTCTTTTATCAGGATTGCTTGAGGTTGCCGGGCTAGATTCTTCAATTTGATTTGTTTATCTGGCAGAGTGTGATGAGCTTTGCCTTCAGCCAATCCTTTCTCTTTTACGAACAGGACCTTCTCTTTATCCTTGACTCCGCTGGTTTGACCATGGAATCCGATGCCAAACTTTATCTGAGCAGGTCTCTGGACAGCTTGCAAGACTTCAAGCTTTTCGCCATTTTTGTTCATTCTCATTAGGACTTGTTGAAGCTTGAGCTCTTTCTACAACAGCTTTTCATGCTCATTTGAGAGATCTGTGAGTTGGCCATTCAGTTTGATTATCTCACTGTCCCTCTTGATAAGCATTTCCTTAAGGTTTTCTTCCCTTAAGGCTGATTTACCCACTTGGACTTTTAGGGTTTCAATCTCCTTCTCTCTTACTTCATCATATGGAGTGAAGCTTCCATCTAAGGCAGCTTTGAGCTTCAAGTTTTCACCCTCCAGCTTGGATCCTTCTATGACTACTTGTTTGAACATTTCTGAGAGCTTCTTGTAGTCATCAAGCTGTTGTTGAAACTCTTCATACGTTGGCATTTTAGGTATCTCAATACCTGCATGTTCAGGGTTAGCTGAATATGAAGAAGAGGTTTTAGTATCAACCTTGTTTTGAACAAGATCGAGATCTTTTCCCATGAAGCATTCCTCATATTCAAGTTCTTCATCAGCTAATCGACATTCCTCCTCATCCAATTCATCATCGTCATCTTCGTCGGAGGAGGTTGAGTCTGATAATGTGGCAACAGCTTTGGCTTCTTCCTCAGCTGCGATCATGGCATTACGCTGCTCCTTAAGCTTTTGATCTCTTCTTGCGCGGAGCTCTTCGCGTTCAGCCTTTGATAAGTCTGGGCAGTCTGACTTATAGTGATCTGGTCTGCCACATTCAAAACAACCACCCGTGGGAGTGTTAGAAGAATTGAATTTAGAGGGTTTTGATATACCTTCACCTTTCTTGTCGGAAGAAGAGGTGGTTTGATTTCTCTTGAAATCTTTGTGATATTTGCGGAATTTGTTGAAGCGTTTTTCAAGCTTTTTATTCCTTCTAGCCATAAGTGCATAGTCCTTCAACAATTTTTCCATTTTAGAGCATAGATCTTTTGGAATTGCTCTTTCTTCTGTAATTGATGCAGCTTTGAATGTAGCATCTTTTTCTTTCTTTTCGGGCTCGGTCTTCTTGCTTGAAGACGTTTGTTGTGACCCGTGCAGTCTGATCATTTCAAACTCATTCCCGAAGAGCAGATCAAACAGTTGCTCGGTTGACAGGTTGCTGATGTCCGACCTGCCGCGGTGCATGGCACTGTACACATGCCAGCTTGCTGGAAGAGATTGGATTACTTTGAGATTGAGTTCGTGCTGTGTGTATTTATCCTTCTTGAGAGCTGTGATCTCCAAAGTGATCATTGTGAATCTATTTTTGAGCTGGTCAATGGTTTCCATTGGCTGCATTTTGAATTCTTCAAATTTACTGCATGCCACTGACAGCTTGTTTTCTAGCATCTCTGTTGATCCAAGACTTATTGCTTTTAAGGTGTCCCACATCTCCTTAGCAGTTCCAAGATTTCTTATCTTGGCCAGGTGGACGCCCTTAACTGTGCTCGAGATTAATCCTTTAGCGAAGCTGTCAAGTCCAGCTTTCTTTCTTTCCTCAGTTGTGTATTTTCTGGAATCTTTGATCTTTGGCACATACGTTGCTTCAGAAGCTTTATCTCCAGATATTTCGGTTTCGTAGGGTTCGAGGATGGGTGTGGGACCATTCTCGATGACTTCCCACATCAGCACATGATGAGCTTGGAGGCACATCTTTATTCGAAAACTCCAGTCTTCATAACCCTGTATAGAAAAATCTTCACAGACACGGAGAAGTGAAGCTTCCATATTGACAGTTTATATATGTGCAGTTTGCAGACACAGAGATCTAGTTCAATTTGACACTAAAGCACAAAAAGCTTCTAGTATACAGAAGCAGTGGTCAAAAGAACCACCGCTCTGATACCACTTGTAGGTCCCGATAAATAGATATTGGTGTATGGGGGGGGGAATACACTAATTAGCCAACAGTTTTGACTTTTCAAAACAATTTGATCTTACTGAGTCGTCACTTCAGTTAATCAGAGCAGTTTAGTTTTTCCAGCTCAAACAGTGAACTGCTGAGCTTGCAAAACTAACCTGCGTGCGGAAGTTTGGTGGAAAGGTTGGCTAACAGTTTTCAACACAGTTTTCGAAACAGTTTTCAAAGAAAACTTTAGTTCAGATAAGTGTTCATGCAAGACAGGTTATAGTGGTGCAGGTTGTGAATCATGCAAACTGTGTAAATGAATGTAAGAATAAATAGCGAGAAAAACACGAGGAATTTTTATCATGGTTCAGAGTAAACAGCTCCTACGTCCACGCCAGATCCCGTCGAATCTGTAGTCCCTTAACTTGAGATTTTTTGCTCCTTTTAACACTGGTGGAGGTTCCAGTCCAAATTCAAGTCTCTCTTTAGACTGAATCTAGCACGAATCTTGAGTCGTGTCTCTCCTAACTTTACATACAAACTTACATACAATCTTACTAATGCTAAACAACTAGCACTAATAATCAAACTGGAAAGCTGTGAAAAGCTATCACGGTTTGGAATACAACTCTATCAACTACACTGAATATCAACGGTGATGGTAGTGAGAGAGTGGATTGTGTTCTAGTAAGACAGATTCTAGAAAGAATAGAAATCTTCAAAGATCAACACTTGGGAAAGCTCTTGTGATTTCGAGTGTTGATTGTATGAATATTTAGCTTGAGATTTCAGTAGCGTTTCAGCTTGTAGTTTGAGTTTCCCATATCTTCTTTCTGGAATGACTTGAGGTATTTATAGATAAGCATTTGTAATAGAGCCGTTGTGTGTGTCAGGACATGCAGAACCGTACACTGACACAATTATGGTCGTTGAGTTGAGGACAGGTTCCTCAGCCACAACTCAGGTTGGACTTTGCAGGTCAAGCTTCCTATACCTCGAACTGTCTTCAGTCTTCTGTAACCTTCGTACGAAATCTTCGAATATGGTTGGAGCAGATTACATAGACAGATTACATAAAGGAACATTATGACAGGTTTGAGTAGATTAAGTACAAGGTTGCACTACCAACCTTGACCTTTACATAGCAACCTGTCCGGATTAAGCTTGACTGATCCAAACACGGAGATTCCAATTAAAATCTATTGACTAAGTGTGGTTTCTAATAGCATTATCAAAACTTAGTTCAAAGAGAGAAAAGGTTCCCAACATTTAAAATATTTCCGAGCTTACATAAAGTACAACAATTATTCAACAAATGGAATACCTTAAAAAAACCCACAAAGATAATAACAATAATTAAAACGGTTAATTTCAATCCACAAACTCCAAAGAACTTAAATTTTATAACCCAAATCCGTCCAAATTATTCGAGAATCGAAACTAACAACCGGGCCGGACCTATAAAAAGAGTCATGTTAGTTTGAATTTTGATACAACTTTGAGGATCAAATTATTAGTATTTAGAATTATTTAAAGTTTTGAAAAGTCTAATTCTATATAAGCTTGTATGTATGATGGTGCTAAATTGATTTTTGAGAAAATGATTTCATCGATAGAAAAACTCAAATATGATGGAGTTATCCTTAATCAATATTTAAATGACATGCTGCTCATTGATTTTTTTTCTTCATTTTTTTTTTTCAAATTCAGTTTAATTTATTTTTTTCGAATGGATCCTAACAAACTATACTCTCAAAATAAATAATTCTATTATTATTTTTCACGAGATGTGAGCCCCGTCGAATTTCGACGGGCACTAAACTAGTTATTTCATATAGTCAATATAAATTTATTGTTGATGGTAGGATGAGTGGGACCGGATAAGAAGAAAAAATATAGTCATATAAATTTATTGTTGATGGTAGGATGAGTGGGACCGGATAAGAAGAAAAAATATAGTCATATAAATTTATTGTTGATGGTAGGATGAGTGGGATCGGATAAGGAAAAAAAAAAAAAAAGGCGTATGCGTAATGCGTTTCTGTAATTATTTGATAGGAGGCCAGAACGACTTTAACAAACATAAATTAATTAAAGTAAAATAAAATAAAATAAAGTAAAGGAGAGTCGAGAACGGCATTATATTCAACATTATAAGTAGTGATCGAAGAAAACTTCTCTAATCTCCATCACACTTTACACTTACCAGAAATAGAAAAATATGTTCTGGGTAATGAAGGTTTTCATCACGTGCTTCTTAGGCATTATTATGCTTGAAGGCATAATTCCAGTCCATGCTAAAGTCCGTCGCTATAGGTTCGAAGTAAGTATGGCATCATTAATTTGTTTTTCCCATCATTTTGCAAGTGTGTGTGTGTATGTTCCCTATATATATATATCCTATAGGGGAAATAGGCAAAAATAGTCACTTTGAGATAGTAAAGATAAATAATAGCCTCTTGGATAAAAAAGATAAAAAATAGTCACTCTTACCATAATACCCCCGCTTTGTACGGAATTCACGAATTTTTGGTTCAATTCGTAAGTTACTCACAAAAAATGCCTGAATTCACGAATTTTTGGTTCAATTCGTGAATTGCTCACAAAAAATGCCTGAATTCACAAATTTTTGGTTCAATTCGTAAATTGCTCACAAAAAATGCTTGAATTCAAAAAATGTACCTTTTCAGTTCTACTGTACAGGGTGAAACGTAATGGTCATTGTCTTCTTGTAAAAGAGAATCATTTGATGTAACTTGCCATAGTGAAAACAATTCCTTTTGCATTAAAGTTTTATACTCCATCCGTCCTCCATTTAGTGACCCTCTTTTTTCAGCATGTGTGGCACGCGTTTCCACGCTTATCGTTGATGAGTTTTAAAATGAATTTTTGAAGTATTCTTTCTTTTACGGGATACTTCAACACTTGTAGTATCCCGTAAAAGAAAGAATACTTCAAAAATTCTTTTTAAAACTCATCAACGATAAGCGTGGAAACGCGTGCCACACATACAGAAAAAAGAAGGTCACTAAATGGAGGACGGATGTAGTATATTTTTTCTCTCTCCTATAGCACCAATTTAGTAATCAGCTTCGATTCTCAACTGTGGAGCATAAAACAAAATAAAACAAAACAAAAATGTTTTCTCCTACGAAGGTTTTCGTCGATAATTTGGCTAGCTTTGTTTTGAATTTTAAGCAAAAAGCTGATCTGAATTCTTACATTTTGCAGGAGATAAATTCTCCACACACTAGGCCTATGCTAGAAGAGGAGATCTAGTCATAGTCGATATTATTAATCGCGCTGATCAAAACATAACCATCCATTGGTTAGTATATTTTGTAATTCATGTCATAATCTAGTAATCGTGTATTTTTCTTTGATGGAAAAAGAAATTGATTGATAAAAAAAGAATAAAAACAATTTATCCCATAATGTGATCTGTTACTTGTTTTATCTTTTGTTCTCTACAGTGGAAAAAAGATTAAACATGAGGGAAAATATTTTTTCTATAAATAAGTAGGAAAATATAATTATGATTTAGATTGAAAAAGTGGAAAATATAAAAAATTTGTACTTCTTACAGAAGGAAAATTTATCATAGAGAACAATGAAAAATATGAAAAACTTTGTTCTCTATACTTTTCCAACCAAGGGTATTTAGAATTTGAGATATATTAATTGAAGGATTGATATATTTATAGGTTAGGATTAAAGTGGCCAATCAATTCCATTATTTACTACTAATGATTGAATATAGAATAATACGATTTAATTTGATTTTATCATCTGTAGATTCAAACAAGTGGGAATTTGATTTATACGTATTATTTATTTTCCTTCATGCTTGTGACAAAGATATGTCTTGATTTTTTTAACGCTGATTTTTTTTAGCGCGTATGATTAATTGATCATTCGTCGCGATTCTTGATGCTCTTTGAGAGGTTTTCATGAATAGTAATTGATAATCATTATTTCATTCTCAATATATAGTCAATATAAATTTATTGTTGATGGTAGGATGAGTGGGACCGGATAAGAAGAAAAAATATAGTCATATAAAATTTATTGTTGATGGTAGGATGAGTGGGACCGGATAAGGAAAAAAAAAAAGAAAAAAAAGAAGGCGTATGCGTAATGCGTTTATGTAATTAGGTTAATTACCAAAAAAATCTCAAACTATTCATCTTTTATCAAAAATACTCTGAACTATTGAAAATAACCAATTAAATCCTAAACTATCAATTTGTTATCAAATCTACCCTATGTCTAATTTCCTCATTCGGGTATTTTATCGAACATATGGCGAGCACAGCTCTCTTGCTCTCGTTCCCTCTCCTCTTCTTCTTCATCCCCCTCCCCGACGAGCTCGACGACCTAATATACACGTCCAGGCCTCTGAGCATATACACGCTTATATATCTTTCCCACCATATAAATGTCGTCCGTCTGCAGTGAGTTCACGATTCGACCAAATTCTGAGTGATTTCCTATGGAATTTGATGTTTTTTTTTGTCTGTGATTGATTAACCGACCTACTTTGATGTGTTGAATATGTTGCTGCAGAAGCAACATATGATTTTGGCGAAGAAATTGGGGCTGATCCGATGCCTCTGTTATGATTAATTACACGTTTATACTTCAAGAAGGGTTCTTTTGTTTAGTCTACATATAGAGAGAGGCGCTATTGGTGCTTCTTAATACACATAATATGTTTTCCTAAAAAATCATGAGAGTTGAAGTTTGATTACACATCTTCTGTGGGAGGCGCGAAGATGAAGTTGTAATGGCCTTCCTTATTTGAATAGAGAGAGAAACATGCAAACTAGGAAGAGAAAGATGAAAACTTGTTTTCTGCATTTACTAAACTCAAAGAGAAAATTACAGAATTAAGTCTTCGAGCTCGTCGGGTAGGGGGGCCTGGACGTGTTTAAGAGAGAATGGAGGGGGATGAAGAAGAAGAAGAAGAGAGGAAAAGAGAGCAAGAGAGCTGTGCATACCATATGTTCGATAAAATGTCTGAATGAGGAAATTAGACATAGGGTAGATTTGATAACAAATTGATAGTTTAGGATTTAATTGGTTATTTTCAATAGTTCAGAGTATTTTTGATAAAAGATGAATAGTTTGGGATTTTTTTGGTAATTAACCCATGTAATTACTACCTCCATCTCAATTACTTATACCCATTTACTTTTTTGATTTTTCGGCACGTGTTTCCACTGAAATTTAGTACGGGTTTTAAAATATAATTTTAAAGTATCGTTTCTTTTACGGGATACTACTATAATTTTGAAGTATCGTTTCTTTTACGGGATACTACTCATAGTATCCCGTAAGAGAAACGATACTTCAAAATTATATTTTAAAACCCGTACTAGGTTTCGGTGGAAACGCGTGCCGAAAAAATCAAAAAGTAAATGGGTATAAGTAATTGAGATGGAGGTAGTATTTGACAGGAGGCCAGAACGACTTTAACAAGACAAAAACTTAGGTGAGGTCGGCCACATAGTGTGGCTGGATCAAAGTGTCAATCTTTATACAGAAAAGTGTTAATCTATACGAATAAAAGTGACAATCTTTAACATAATTATTTTACAAATAAAATGTCAATTTTTAAAAGTGTCAATCTTTATACAGAAAAGTACTAATCTACACGAATAAAAAGTGTCAGTATTTTAGCCGGCCGCACGATGCCTCTGGCTGACCCAAGTATGTCCCCTTTAACAAACATAAATTAATTAAAGTAAAATAAAATAAAGTAAAGAAGAGTCGAGAACGTGCATTATATTCAACATTATAAGTAGTGATCGAAGAAAACTTCTCTAATCTCCATCACACTTTATATTACCATAAATAGAAAAATATGTTCTGGGTAATGAAGGTTTTCATCACGTGCTTCTTAGGCATTATTATGCTTGAAGGCATAATTCCAGTCCATGCTAAAGTCCGTCGCTATAGGTTCGAAGTAAGTATGGCATCATTAATTTGTTTTTCCCATCATTTTGCAAGTGTGTGTGTGTATGTTCCCTATATATATATATATATATATAAGGATGATATGCTGGGCTCCTAATTTGAGCGTTTCTTGTAGGCGACATGCCACATCAGATTTTTTCAGTTTTTATTTTCTTTTCATTCTCGTCATTAACATACTCTAGCGAATCACTTTGTATTTTTCTCTTTTTATTTACTTAATTTTTGTATTTTTTTTTTCTCGGAAATACTCTATTTGATTTATATATATTCACACTTACTTGGTATTGTAAGCACCATTAATTAATTAATTAATTTTTAAATATTTGGTTAAATATATTGAAGTTTTTTTATAGGTTTTATGATTCCCAATAAGGGTTTTCCAATTAGGGTTTATTAATTTCTACTTGGGTTTATTTTTTCACAATTAGGGTTTATTATCTGCAATTAGAATTTATTTTTATAAATTAAATATATTTTTCATAATAAATTAATGTAGAATATGGGTATTTTCTGAAATCATAATCACTAACGATAAATCACACATAATAAATTGTATTAAAAAAATAGTATAAGTAAAAGACTATATGAAAAACTTTGGAAAAGGATTATGTGGCAGACATATTCTAGAGAGGAAATAATAAGTAAAGGTAATAAAAGAAAAACAGAGACGAATGATGCGAAAAAATGAAAAATAAAAGGAAAGGTAATTTGATGATGTGGCATGTCGCCCATAGGTCGCTCACATATAGAAGCGCAGCATAACAATACTCTATATATATATATATATATATATATATATTTCTTTAATGTGGATGATTCGATTTTAAACAACCAATACTGGATCACTTTTCATGTTAATTAATAAATATAATACTATATTTTATATATTAGGTATGACTCAGAAAATTGGGCAATAGTTTTGGAATCATTAGTCAGAACCCAATTTGAAAAGGGTTCTCGGTTTCGTCTTTATTTATCAACTTGTCCATTTCTTACAAATAAATAAATAAAAGTTAGTCCATCAACTATATATATTAATGTACGTGATTAAATAAAGAATTTTGTATTATTACAATTGACGAGGCCAAAACCAACATTAATATAAGTTACAAGAAAAAAGAGAGAGAATAATTGAAACCCAATTCCCAGTTACCAGAAAAAAAAAAAAGAAAAAAGAAAAGAGAAGATAGATGTTTTCGCCTACAAAGATTTTCATCCTCTGCTTCATAGCCAATTTTGTGCTCGAAGGTGTAACACCGGTTCATTCTTTAGTTCGTCACTATAGGTTCGAAGTAAGTATAGTTCTTGTATTTTTTTTCTTTTTGTTCCTATCTTGTTAATCTTATAAGAAAAATGCTAATTAACCTCAACTCTTACTTGCTGTAGGTGATAAATTCTTGGCACACTAGGCTATGCACCAACAAAACTCTTCTGACGGTGAACGGGCAGTTCCCGGGGCCAACGATATATGCCAGAAGAGGAGATCTGGTCATAGTCGATGTTATTAATCGTGCCGACCAAAACATCACCATCCACTGGTAAAAGTTATATATATAGCATATATATGCATAGTGATCATTATTAATCAGTTGTACAAGCATGCTGAAGTTATGGTAATTATAGGCATGGAGTGAAAATGCCGAGATATCCGTGGTCAGACGGCGTGGCGTTTGTGACCCAGTGCCCTATTATTCCGGGCACAAGTTTTAGGCAGAGGATTGTCCTCTCTGACGAGGAAGGTACTCTATGGTGGCACGCTCACAGTGAATGGTCTCGAGCTACTGTCCATGGTGCCATCGTCATTCTACCTTCGAAGACAGAGACTTATCCTTTCCCTAAGCCTCATGCTCAAGTTCCTCTCATTCTAGGTATGTCAAATTTCATATTTACACCAATTGTTTGTGTTTGGACTTTTGCAATTTGTTTGGTGGTTGAAAGATTTATGCGAAGACAGAGACCATGGCAATTATTTAAGCCAGTTAATAATTGTACCTTTTGGCAAAAGTCTAAAAAATAATAATAATAATAATAATAATTGAGGAAAAAGAGTACTCGTCTATTTATTATACAACTATGATGAAAAGGGTATTGCAGGAGAGTGGTGGAATACTGACGTGCGAGAAGTCGTGAAGGATTTCTACGCCACTGGACGCGATCCTCAACCGTCCGATGCTTACCTCATCAACGGTCAACCTGGAGTCCTGC
The DNA here is from genome assembly GCA_001642375.2 of Mentha longifolia. Lineage (NCBI taxonomy): Eukaryota > Viridiplantae > Streptophyta > Magnoliopsida > Lamiales > Lamiaceae > Mentha > Mentha longifolia. The sequence continues at coordinate 4,357,307 of CM038110.1, read as the reverse complement.
ATCCATGCTCAACGCAAGGTCTCTTAATCATATATTATATATATATATATATATATATATATATATTTACTATACGTGTCTTGTATTATAATTATTTAATACAATATTAATTATTTAATTTTTTTATTTTTTTGGGTGCAGATACCTTCAAGTTGAGAGTGGAGTCGGGCAAGACTTACCTAATCAGAATGGTGAACGCGGCGATGGACTTCATCATGATCTTCAACATCGCCGGCCACAACCTCACCATCGTCGGCAGCGACGGCGCCTACACGAAGCCGCTGACGACGGACTACGTGGCGATCTCGCAAGGCCAGACCATCGATTTCCTTCTAGAAGCCAACCAGCCCCCAAGCCACTACCACATGGCCGCCCGAGTCTACGCCACCAGCGACGGCGGAGAATACCTCACCACCCCCGCAACCGCAGTCCTCGAGTACGCCGGAAACTACGCGCCGCCCTCGTCTCCGTCCTTTCCGGACTCCGTCGAGCCCTCCGATTTCGACCAACTCAGGAGCCTCGCCACCGAGAAATACCCGGTCGACGTTCCGATGAACATCACGCGCAGCCTATTCTTCGTTCTCACAGTCAATCTATGGCCCTGCAATTTAAGCACGTGCGAACAAGACGACAGGCTGTTGGCGAGCATGAACAACGTGTCGATGGAGCTGCCGACGACCACCGCCGACATTCTCGACGCTTACTACAGAGGCATCAACGGAGTCTTCACCGCCGACTTCCCCGACCGCCCGCCTTCCCCCTTCGACTTCACGCAGGCCCAGAACACGGGCACCGGGCCCCGCCCCCATTTCGGAACCGCCGTCAACGTCTTGGAGTACGGCGCGGCGGTGGAAATCGTGCTTCAAGGCACGAACCTCGCCGGAGGAATATATCACCCCATGCATTTACACGGCCACAGCTTCTACATCGTCGGATCCGGGTTAGGCAACTTCGACCCGGATAAAGATCCGGCCGGCTACAATCTCGTCGACCCGCCGTTCGTTGAATCCGTCGTCGTTCCGAGGAAAGGATGGGCCACTATTAGGTTTAGGGCTAACAACCCCGGAGTTTGGTACATGCACTGCCACTTCGAGCGTCATCAGAGCTGGGGAATGAAAATGGCCTTCATCGTAAAAGACGGAAATGCCCCTGACCAGAAGATGCTTCCGCCGCCGCCGGACATGCCGCGATGCGTTGGAGAACGGTCATCCGATCCTCTTCTATCCACTCGTCGGGGGAAAGTTAATTATTCCGGTGACTCAAGCGTATAAGTTTGGGGCTAGTTCGGTTTTATTTGTTTATTTTATTCTAGCTACATGTTTACTGTTTTATATTTAATTAAATTAGTTTAACTAATAATTTGTAAATTCTAAAATGTGCATAAGTCCCTTCAGATTTGTAAAATGCATTACCCTAAAATCTAAAATTCATTATGGAAAAAATCTTATAGTGCATTTGTTGAATTTCAGTAGAATTTTTTTCATGAATAAAGGAAAGAATATTTCTGATAAATTCATCAAATACACACCCTTCTCCCTTGTGCTGATTTATGCATTTCAAAGTAAAATGTAATAATATATTTTATGATTTCTTTTATTTTATTCACCGATATATTAGATGTACATTCTTAATTTAGCAACAACTTTACTAGTTTCAAGTTTCAACAAAAACACTAATTTTAAGCAAATGAGATTCTCTACACCCATTTCAGTGGACCAATCATGTACCAAAATTGAATTTTCTTTATTTTTGTTCATTTTTTTCCTTCAATTTCACCATATTATGATTCAATCTAATTTTATATTAATTGACTAGGGTTCACCAATCGGGTTAGGGTTTATTATTTATTTTTAGAATTTAATTTCAATTATATTAATTAAAAAATAAAGAAAATTGCTAAAAACAATAATAATAATATATCCTAATTGAACTAATGAATTGTTGTTAATTTGTATAATATTAAACTAAATCATATTAGATCGAAATTGAAAAAAAAATTAAATAAAAATCAAGAAAAGTCGATTTTGGTACATGGTTGGTATAGAGGATACTTGTTGAATTTTAAGAGTGTCGATCTAGTATTAGTCGATCATGATCTATATATAATACTTCCCGTCTCAAGATCACTGAGCCTATTTCCCATTTGGGCTGTCTCATGATTTCTGACTCCTTTCCCTTTTGGGAAAAAATAATAATTCATGTGTTATACTTATGTACATTATTTTATTTTAGAGAAAAATATATTTTCAATAAATTAATACTATACTATATTATTTAAATAAAATATTATTAAAAAAATATTTTGTTATTTAAAAATGATGTCACCTTTGAAATAACATATTATATTATTTAAAATATAATTTATAATAACATATTCCGATTAAAAAAAACATAATAACATAAAATAGTATATACTCCCATCTGCTTCATCGTTCTATGAATGCGGGCTGAAATGAAACCCGCGTCGACCCGAACCGTGGAGCTCTAGATGTCGACGCAGCCCTTGTAGAAATCCATCTCGTCGCTGGTTTCGAAGGTGCCATTCAACTCGAAAGAGGAGGAGAGAGTACGAGAGGAGATAAAGTTATTGGAGGGTTAATTATAATTTTATATATTAAATTTCATTAAGGGTATAAAAGTTTTTGCACACGAAAAATAGCTAGAATTAGACCATTGTCTTATTATTGGCTAAATTTTTTTTTCTCATATAAAAGTGGCTATTCTAAGGTTTCAGGGTAAATAAATAAAAATATAAATGGAAATTTTAGAAATACTGTACGTTTAACCACGTGAAAATGAGTTGAAGGAACCGTAAACAAAATGTTGGAAATTAAAATGTTATCTTTCAATTAAAACTCGAGTTGATCGAATTGTGTTAGCTTATTTTTTCTCAAGTAATTAATATTCTATATGATCAAATTAACAAATTGCTATATTTTATACATGCCGGCACTACAAGAATCTGCTGATTTGCCGCCGGGATTGCCTACGGAATACCTACTGATTGGGGGGGGGGTTTGCCGACGGAATACAAACGGAATTCCCCCGTTGCCAAATATCGCTCAGAAAATCCTCGCCCAATTTATTTCATTCCGTCGGCACTATTCGCTAATGGAATGCCGAAGTAAATATTACGTCGACAATGCATTAATAGGGAGTTCCAAATTTACTATGGTTAAGTTTACTAAATTCAACTCAGCTTGTAAATATACCCAACTTTTTTTTATTTTTTTTAATTTTTTTTTATCATTTATATTATACTAATATATTCAAAAGTCTTTATACTTTCCTAATATGAATATTATATCCTATATAAATCAATTTCAAGAAAATCAAGCGACTATCATATAATTGACTCGAGTGAATTATTAAATTTTCTCCGATCAGAAAATACAAGAGGATTGGATGACGACTCTCCTCCGCAGCGCGGCATGTCCGGCGGTGGCGGCAGCATCTTCTCATTGGGGGCCCCACCGTCCTTAACGATGAACACCATCTCCATTCCCCAGCTCACGTGGCGCTCGAAATGGCAGTGCATGTACCAAACTCCTGCACCATTAATTTACTAATATAATAATCACTCCAAACCCTAATTATTATAACGTAATAATAATAAATAAATAAAATTAGTAACCCTAACCAGGATTGTTAGCCTTAAATCTTATAGCAGTCCATCCATTCCTAGGCACCGCAATGTTCTCCATCAATGGCGGATCCACGAGATTGTAGTTGTCCGGGTCTCGGGTCGGGTCGAAGTTCCCCAACCCGGATCCGATGACGTAGAAGCTGTAGCCGTGTAGATGCATGGGGTGCTCAACGCCTCCGCCGAGGAAGGTTCCTTGAAACACGATTTCAACTTTCGTGTTATACTCCAAGACGCTAGCAGCAGTTCCGAATTCCGGCCGCGACTGCTCCGCCGTCAGTTTATTATGTGTGTAGTCGAAAGGAAAAGGTGGAAAGTCGGGGAAATCGGTGGTGTAAACTCCATTGATCCCTCTGTAGTATGCGTGGAGAATGTCGGTGTTCCTCGGCAGCAGCATCGTCACGTTGTTCACGCTCCCCAGCATCCGGTCGGAGCCGGCGCACGTGCCCTTATGGCACGGCGACCGGTTGATCGAAAGAGTGTAGAACAGGTTTTTCGTGATATTCCTCGGTACTTCGATGGGGTACTTCTCGTTGGCTAGGCTTCTGAGCCGGTTGGTGAAGCCCGTGAACGCCTGGGTGTCTTCGAATGCCGGGAAAGACGGGAGCGGCGGCGGCGATGGTGGCGTGTAGTTCCCGACGTACTCGATGATTCCGGTTGCAGGGGTGGAGACGTATTCCCCTCCGCTGGCGTAGACTCTGGCGGCCATGTAGTAATGGCTGGGGTGCTGGTTGGCTTCTAGAAGAAAATCGATGGTCTGACCTGGCGCGATCGCCACGTAATCGGTCGTCAGCAGCTTCGTGTAGGCGCCGTCGGTGCCGACGACGGTGAAGTTGTGGCCGGCGATCTTGAAGAACATGATGTAATCCATAACCGCGTTGACCAATTTTATTAGGTAAGTCTTGCCCAACTCCACCCTCAACTTGAATGTGTCTACATCAAATGAATACTAATTATAATTATTAAGAAAAAAAATAAAATAAAAATAAAAACTACTCCTTCCGTCTCCCGTCTCATCTGATTATGCACACTATTTTTTTTTCAGGCCGTCTTAATAGAGTATGCATATTGCGTTTTTAAATGCTATATATCCAAATCTATCACGGCATTACTTTCATATTATTTGACCCACTATCACCAATATTTATTTACAAAAATAACTCATTTCTCCACTAACATTGCATTCACCTAACATTAATTAAAACATGTGCTGAAAAAAATATGCATACTCAAACGAAACGAAACGTAATGAAATCCACCTTGTGTTGAGCATGGATACAAGTCTCCTGGTTGACCATTGATGAGCAAAGCATCAGAAAGAAGGGGATCGTCTCCGCTGGCGAGAAATTCCTCATAAACTCGTTGCATATCACCCTTCCACCACTCTCCTTCAACATTATTCCAAACTTGTAGCACTAATTTTTCATGGAAAATAAATAATATAAAAAATTAGACACTAATTTATTATATATATACCTAGTAAGATGGGTACATGAACATGAGGCTCAGAGAAAGGATAAGCCCCTTTCTTAGGAGGTAGAATGATGATGGCACCATACACCGAATTCCGAGACCAATCACTGTGGGCATGCCACCATAATGTTCCTTCCTCATCCGAGAGGATAATCCGTTGCCTGAACTTTGTTCCTGGAGTTATAGGGCACTGTGTCACATACTCGGTTCCATCTGACCATGGATATCTCGGCATTTTTACTCCATGCCTAAGGAATTAATACAATAACTCCAATAGGGTTATTAATGCTAAATTATGTCCCTCCGTCCCAGCAAAGATGAGACATATATTGAATATACGTGAAGTATATATAAAAGATAAAGCGCTTTATCTTTCTTGAAGCGTAGTGAGTATATCTTAATACATAAATTATAATAATTTTACCAATGGATGGTTATGTTAAGGTCTGCGCGATTAACAACATCGACTATCACCAGATCTCCCCTTCTAGCATATATCGTCGGCCCTGGAGACTGTCCGTTTATCGTTAGCACGTTCTTGTTGGTGCATAGCCTTGTGCGTGGAGAATTTCTCAACTGCGACAAGTTTTAACTTAGATTAGTTTCTACTAGAAAGAAAACTGAAAACTAAAAAATGAAAAATAAAATAAATAAACAAATTAAACTAGTCATGCAATCTTAACATTACTTCGAACTTTCTGTAACGAACTAAAGCATGGACTAGCGTTACGCCTCCGAGCATAACACTACCTAAGAAGCACAAGATAATAATTTTCGTAGCCGAAAACATTTATTTTCATTTATTTTTGTAATTGCGACTACGAGTCTTTTTCCTTTATTTCTTTTACATGTTTTGGAGAATTTTTTTTGATTGGTTATATACATATATTTTTTGTTGTAGTTACATCTTTCGACAATTTTAGAAAAAACGGGGAGCTGCGGTATTTTTCTTATTTCATAAGGTTACTTAGTTGAATGGATTTCTCGTGGTTTTAATGAAAGTATATAACTAACTTATCAATACTACACACATATTATAATTGTATTGAAAACTTATTTTTCTTGATATTTTAAAATGTTTTTGAAATTGTTTCTTGATTTTTAATTTGATTACAAGCCATGTAGTCATCATATCACAACATAAAAAAAACAATTAATAATTGTTTATGATGAAAATTATGTAATACGAATGCGAAAATACATTTTTAACCCCACCCCTTGAGTTTGGACATTTTACGTGAATGCCATATAAATAGTAACTACAAGAATTGACGATTATTAATAACCATTAATGGAATGCGATTGATATGCTTGGCAGCACGGCAGAGTTTGTTCGTGCAGTGCGTGTTTTGATGACAATTTAATTTCACCAAAATAGTTAAACATAGAAATAATAATGCACCATTTCACTTTTTAATTAGCGGTACGTGGAAACCGATCTAAATTTTAATGACAAAGACAATTGGGGGGCAAAGCAACCAGTCATGAGTTGCAATTGGATAAAAAAATTACAATTATAAAAGAGACAATTATCTCAAAATGAAAATCCCATAACTATTTTGGAGGATAATTATTATGAAAAAACGTAATCATAATATATTTTAAAGAGTAATATTCCCTGTATACACACCGTGGGCATACTTAATGTGCCTACAGTTGAGGAAATTACCAAAATCATGAACAATTGAATAATTAATTAAAGATATCACATTTGTATATGCGTGAAGATGCACAAAATGCTACCTACGCTTCAATTCTTAAAATATTTAAGATTAATTTTGTCTATTAAATAATACTCCTCCGTCCACAGCTTGCTATGGCACTTTACTGTTCAGCACACAATTTTAGGATAAATGAGTTAGAAGTGGGATCTATGTTTTAATGATTTAATTAATAATTTTTAATTAGAAATAGGTGGTGGCGACGGTGGTAGCTTCTCGAGGCGGCATCGACGGTGGAACGGTGGTGATGAGTCTGATGACAACAAACGAGTTTTACAAAAATTAGGGCTCTAAAATTAGAGAAAATGGCTTAGATAAAGAGAGATGCATAGAAGTAGAGAGGATGCTGCCACCGTCACCTCATCTGCACCGCCGCCTCGAAGCTGCCTGAGATCTCGTGGCCATCATTCACGTAGAGGGCGAAAGCGGGGTAGTGGTATACTGATATTGCTGCCAGACATGTGTCATGTTCAATTAGACTATCCAAAATGGTAAAAGTGTTATTATAAGCCAGGCGAAGGGAATAATTATTACATTATAGTATTATTATCATTATTATCTTGCCATGCCTGCCCCATTTGATAAAATCATTAATTTAGGGTGGATGAGATAAGGTAGGATAAAATAAAAAGTTGAAAAGTTATCCTGGATGATGATATTATACCAAGATTAGAATTTTTATTGTGGTTGTTTGGTGCATAAGATTAACAATATAGATATCTCGTATAACTTGTTTGGTAGCAAGATTAGAACTTAAGTGAAAATAAAATTACTTATTTAACCCTGGGAAAGTAAAATGCTTTCAAAGGAGAAAAGAAACTTGAATATAAGGCAAAAGCCAGTACACAAAAATATAGCAAACTGCAACATTAGTGGCACAAGGACAACAAATTGTAATATTTATGTACAAACTATACCAATTCTAGAGCTCTGCAATTTGAAGGGAAACACTATCCCTTTCTTGTAGGGGTGTACACGAGCCGAGTCGAGCCGAACTTTGACATGTTCGAGCTCGGGCTCGCCTATAAAAATTTGAGCTCGAGCTTGGCTCGGGCTCGTATATACTATATAGCTCGGCTCGAAATATATTTTTGATGATCGAGCTCAGCTCGTAAGTGTTCGGGCTCGATAAGAATTCGAGCTCGAGCTTGAGCTCGAATTCGAGCTCGGCTCGTATAGCCAAAAAAATTGAATTTTTTTTTTGTGTTATATAGGCATTAATTAGATTGTATAATTATTATTTATTAAACTATTTTGTGAATTTAATGATTTACATTATACAGATGGATAATGTAAGTATTATGATTTATGACATTACTTAGAAACAAAAAAAAAGCTTATTATGAATTTCTTAGTATATTTATAGACAATATTAAATACATATAATTTTATTGGCGAACGCATTCGCGAACATGTTCGAAATGAAGGCTCGCGAACATGTTCGCGATCTTTCGAGCCGAACACCTGGAAGCTCGAGCTCGGCTCAAAAAAAAATCCGAGCTCGATTTTAAGCTCGAGCTCGGCTCGTTTGTAAACCGAACGAGTTTCGAATGAGCTTTTTACGAGCCGAGTTTCGAATAGCTCACGAGTAGCTTTGTTCGTGTACAACCCTACTTTCTTGTATCAGATTCGAGGGGAAAGGTGTTCGTAAAGTTATACGGGAAGTTTATGCTTCTCCTTCTCCATCTCCATCTCCATCTCCATCTCTCCTCATCATTCTATTCATCTCTTTCTACATCAACTTCACTTTTTCTCTTCATAGTCACTTTCTATCTCTCCATTGCTTACTTATGACCGGCACATTCATACAAACCTCACAAATTCCCAGTATAAAAATATATATACGGAGTATATATATTTCCACAAATTATGATCAAAACATCAAAAATCTTGCTAAGCATACAAAAAAAGCTCGAATTAAAGACTACAAAATCCAGCACCTTTAGCTATGGAAATGCAAAAAGACGAATTTTGACTTCCAGCAAGAATTTGTACAAATTATTCAAAAATAGTACTCCGTATTATGCTTGCACAAAAACCTCAAATTTGCACAAAGATGTAAGAACTTTAATCCAAAAACCTCTAATCCCAGAAACGAAATGAGGAGTTTAGTTCATAATTAGTTAGCATTTATCCAACTCTGTTGCATTACTTAACATAACTTACGGATTGATTTCTTCAAGATGCTTAAACAAAACATTCAATATCACTCAAATGCATAAACCCTAACTCATTGATCTAAAAAGCCTATCAAAAACACAATGTTCAGAAAATGAGAAATCTGCGTAGCTTCAAAATTAATAGAAGTCGACCAAATACACAGCATATCTCCTCAAGCTTTGGCATAAAATATACTCAGAAATCTGAAATTCTCAAGATTACTTCTCTTTTCAAGGCTTATCATGCCTACCAAACAAGCCCTAAGAGTCATGAGGGGGCTTAAGCCCCACCATCAATCTTTTCAGAGAAGCTGTTGATTTATCTGTATTTGTCTCATTTTGAAATTTATTTATAACGCTATTATAACCTTAATATGCATAGCTTCTCGAGCTAGAAAGGTATTTAATGACTATTAATAATGCAATTATAATTAATTCCTCGGGATACTTTATATTTACTCAAGCAATTAATTATCATTTAATCTTTTGACGTAAAAAACATCATTAAATTAGGGTCTGAACCATTGATAAAAGAAGACAAAATTAGGGATTAAACAATCCTTCAACCATTTCAGAATCCTCGAAGGAATGAAACGACACTAACCGAATGTGGATAAACATGAAAGGGAAAATTTCTCCTAAATACACATTCTTTCGTTAAATTCTGAGTTTCCACACAAGTTTTAAAGTATGTATATAGATGCACAATCTTTCAATTTTGTCTGATTTTACAAATAATGTCGATTTTCTCCCAATTTCTTCAGATTTCGTGTTGATATAGAAGTCGGACGTGTCGAACTATTAGTGAGATTCTAATTTCCTTACATATATGAATATAATGTTTTCCAACATATTCAACTCATGATTTCCATACCAACATGAAATCTGATGAAATTGGGATAACAATCGACCTCGTGTGCAAAATCGGACACAATTGAAAGGCAATATACTTTTAAGCAAATCTTAAACCTTATGTACAAAACTAGAATTTGACGAGATGTTACCTATTTAGGGAAAATTATCCTAACATGAAACATAAACAAGAAACCAATCGACCGATGATAATAACTAGTCAAACATTAAAATTTCAAATTTTAATATTCTCTGGCATATCAAAAGTACTCAGCGCATTACAATCTATTACCTATATAAAAAAGAGTCTTGTGGCAAAATATGTGTTGCCTATTTTATCCTTCTTTATTTATTTAAATTAAGGGTAATGAAGTAATTTAATATATATAATGCAATAAGATGAGGATTATCGTGATTAAGCAAATATATATACATATTTATTTAAATATGTATATGTACGCACAAAGCAAATATAAAATAACAAAGTATTCAATTGATCTAATTTAAGCTTTCTTGATATTACTAATGTATTTCTTCCTCTCTTTTTTTTTAAATCATAGTCAATGCATTTTTTGTATTTTTCTAACATCATAATTTTTTTTATTACATACATTAATTATAGTTGAATCAAACCTCCATCTTTACTGCAATTATATATATATTTATTTATTTATTTGATCTCTCTCCTATTTATTTTCCATATGATTGCAGATTTTTTTCCTAAAAATAAGTAGTTGAAAGAATATTTTCAAATTTCAATAAATTCTTAAAATATTACTCCATCCATCCCAAATATTCGTGTGCATATTATCCATTTGGGACGTCTCTCATATTCGTGTGCATTTCAAATATGGAAAGATTCTCTAAGCAAAAAGACATATTCAACATCACTTTATTCTTACTTTTCTCACTTTCTACCTACTTTTCTCACTTTCTCCCTACTTTATCTTACTTTTCTCACTTTACACCAATTTCATCTTAAATTGCGTGTTGTTTCTCTCAGCACACTAATATGGGGGACATAGGGTTCCAAACCTCTTCAGAATAATGATAAAGTAAAAATAATCTCAAATAACTCTTATTCATTAAACCAATTGAAGCTACATCACATTCTTTTTCATAACACGCTTTCTAAAAATATATCAATGAGATAAATCTTACAAATCACACACTAAAACTCGAATTAACACTTGATAAAAATAATTTAAGAGTTTGAAATATGTTTCCAACTATGAGTAATCCTTACGAAAGATCAATGGTAAAGATGAGATTACTTGACTAAGTAAGAACACTATGAATGAATCAGTCTGGTGTTGGTCAAGTGAGTAAGTGACACTTCTAGTTCTTGAACTTGTACATTTAAAATAGAGATAACTCCTTAAGATTTGAGTTATTCTTACCTATAAGATGTTATTCATGAATATCATCTTTTCACAGAGACTACTTGAGAGTTTTAGATCTATTCAAAATAATTAGCTTGATAGATCATAAACGATTCTAAGGAATTCTTCCTTAACAATATATCATAACATAATTATATTTTGAGATAAGCAATGACCATAATATTTAATTGTAATTTGTAAGTAGCACTTTTGATTTTCTTTTTGTATTAACGATCTGCCAAAAATTACAATAAGCTAAGTGTGTGTAGTTTACTATCTAAATATTATATTTTATTAATATTTGCGTGTCATTATAAAAATATTATTATAGACATCAATAAAGTTGTCAATACAAGTTTATGAAATTATTTATATAGTACGTATGTGAATGTCCTAGGAAATAACAATCAATCAAACTCTTGACACTAAAAAGTATATGTAAAAGTAATTTTAGAAATATTATATGAGAGTTGACATAAAAGTATTCGAATATTTTCGTTTTACTTTTAACTTTTATTTTATTTATAAGACGAAGCCAATTTTATTTTTATAATTTATAATTTTTTTTAATGTATTTTTAATAAAATTATAAAAAATAAAATAGTTCCAAAACCATAACCAAATAAGAGAAGAAAGAAATATCGTTCCTATAGAATAACATATTTAAAAATTTCCAAATTCTTAGTAAAGAAGTAAACATATGTATATATTAATTCAAAATAACAAACTGATTTATCTTCATCTCAATCAAAATAAAAAGATTAATACAAGCTAATTTATTATTTTTTTCTTTTTGATGTATTTTAATAAATTTATAAAAAAAATACAATAGGTTCAACGTGCAACGCAAGTTTCATATACTAGTATTCATAAAACAAATGATAAACAACAAACAACACCCATTCACTTATTCCTATACGATCGACTCATCAGGATTATTAATTTTAATCTTTCCCGGTTGGGAAAATACAAGAGGATTGGACGGTGGTTCTCCGCCGCAGCTAGGCATATCTGCCGGCGGCGGCAGCATCTTCTCATCCGGAGCTTCGCCGTCCTTAACTATGAAGGCCGTTTTCATCCCCCAAGTCTGATGACGCTCCACGTGGCAGTGCATGAACCAAACTCCTGCAATTAATATTGCGACACATGTTCAGTATTTTTGATTGACGTGACACTATCACATCAGCATTAATTAGCATCGAGTATCGCATGCATGTTAGTAACAAAAAGGCACATTAATTAACCTAACCTGGATTGTTAGCCTTAAACCTGATCGCTGTCCATCCGTTCCTCGGCACCGCAACAGTCTCCACCAACGGCGGGTCAACAAGATTGTAGTTAGCCGGGTCTCGGGCCGGGTGGAAGTTCCCGGATCCGGATCCGACGACGTAGAAGCTGTAGCCGTGCAAATGGATGGGATGCTCGATGCCTCCGCCTAGGTCTGTTCCTTGAAACACGATTTCGACTTCCGTATTGTACTCCAAAACGCTAACGGCAGTTCGGAACCGGGGCCGCGACTCCTCCGGCGGCAATTTGTTATGCGCGTAGTCGTAAGGAAAAGGCGGGAAGTCGGGGAAGTCGGTGGTGTAAACTCCGCCGCTGATTCCTCTGTAATAAGCTTGCAGAATGTCGGTGGTGTCCTCAGGCAGCAGCATCGACACGTTGTTGAAGCTCGATGCCAGCCTGTCCGGGTGGGGCCCCGAGCACGGCATCTTGTCGCAGGGCCATAGGTTGACGGAGAGAGTGAGGAATAGATTCTTTGTGATATTCATAGGGACGTGGATTGGGTATTTGTCGGTGGCCAGGCTTCTGAGATGGTTGGTGAAATCGACGGACGCGGCCCCGTCGAAGAAGCCCGGGAAAGACGGAAGCGGCGGCGGTTGAAATGGCGGCGTGTAGTTGCCGACGTACTCGACGATTCCTGTTGTGGGGGTGGAGGGGTAGTTCTTTCCATAGGCGAGGACTCGGGCGCCCATGTAGTAGTGGCTGGGGGGCTGGTTTGCTTCTAGAAGGATATCGAAGGTCTGACCTGGCGACATCGCCACGTAGTCGGTCGTCAGCGGCTTCGTGTAGGCGCCGTCGGTGCCGACGACTGTGAAGTTGTGGCCGGCGATCTTGAAGAACACGATGTAGTCCATCATTGTGCTGACCAGTTTGATAAGGTAAGTCTTGCCGTACTCCACCCTCAATTTGTATGTATCTTCACCAAATTAATTTAACAAAATAATTAATTCATTTTTCTAATATGTATCCCAATTATGATATATTAATCGTGTTAATTTTGCTTTATTTTTCTCTTTAATTTGTAAATAGTTTATTTTATTTATTATATACTCGGTAACATTTAATTTTACTTTTTTAGTTAAAAAAATAAAATAATATTCTAAAATAATTAAAAATTACCCACTATAATTCAATTATTGATCTCTAATTCATTAGCGTAAATTAAATTGAGTTCGAAAATAAAGCAAAATCAATAATTTTTCTTTTTCTTTTTTTTTTTTTTTAATTTTTTAATTTTGATACACATTTTGTCTACTATAATTGAAACAAAGGATCTCGTCCGATTATCTCGATATTAAATTTACCTTGACTTGAACATGGAAACATGTCTCCGGGTTGACCATTAGTGACCAAAGCATCAGGAAGTTGGGGATCGCCTCCACTTGCTAGAAATCCATTCACCACTTGTTGCACATCAACTTTCCACCACTCTCCTACAATATCATATTTCAAATTTATTATTTAGGGTTAGAAAAATTGCAGCAGTTTAAAAACATCAAGAAAATGAATTAGACACAATACCTATAAAGATTGGAACTTGAGCATGAGGCATAGGGAAAGGATAAGTCTGTGTCTTTGGAGGCAGAATGACGATGGCACCGTAGACTGAGTTTCGAGTCCAGTCACTGTGAGCGTGCCACCACAGAGTGCCTTCCTCATCGGAGAGGATAACCTTCTGAGTAAGCCTTGCACCGGGACGAATAGGGCACTGCGTTACCATGTTGGTGCCATCTGACCAGGGATATCTCGGCATTTTTACCCCATGCCTATAATTTATTTTATATCTTTCGTTAAGATCACTGAAACATATATTGTACATTTTTGTATAATACATATATTGTTTTTTTTTTTTTTTTTTTTTTTGTTTTACCAGTGGATGGTTATATTATTGTCACCGCTGTTAATAACATCGACTATGACCAGATCCCCCCTTTGAGCATATATCGTTGGCCCCGGAAACTGTCCGTTCACCATCAGCATGTTCTTCTCTTTGCATAGCCTTGTATGCGGAGATCTCGTCACCTGCAACAAGTCAGGATTAAAATTAGGTTTTCCTAGAAAGAATAACAGCGGAAAAAGAAAAATAATTAAAAGTAAAGCGACGATCTTACTTCGAATCGATAGTGACGAACTGAAGCATGGATTGGAGTTAAGCATTCGAGAAAAATAAAACCGAAGAAGCAAAGGATGAAAACCTTCGTCGCCGATGACAACATTTTTTTTAATTTTTTTTTTTTCCTTTTCTTTTTTATAGTAAGTGTGAATTTTCCTTTTCTTGTATTTGTACATGAGATTAGCGAAAATTGGTTCACCATTTATAGTGCTAATTTCACAACACGTTTCGGCCTCTCAATATAAATTAATAAACAAGTCGGGTACGTCCTTTTTCATATTTAGGTCTTTGATTGTAATGAAAGTTGTTTACAGCTAATTATATTTTATTTATGATCATTAAATAAATGTGGAAATAAAAAACAGCAAAATATTTATTTATAACGAGCGTTCTCATGATGTTTAGTTCAAGTAAGAAACAAAAAATTATGTATGTTAGAAATAGCACCCAGAGCCACCGTGAGCATATTTGATGTGCCTACGGCTAACATGACAGTATCGTCATATCAGCCGTGAACACATTAAGTATGTCCACGATGAGTAGGGGGACATCACTCATGTTAAAATATTATACTACCTCCGTCCTTTTCAAGTTGTTACACTTTTTTCAGGAATTTTTTCAAGCGTTTTCGAGCATCTTGATGATGAGTTTTAAAATAACTTTTTTTGAAGAAATTCTTTTACGGGATACTACAAGGGTTGTAGTATCCCGTAAAAGAAAAAATTCTTTTAAAGAAAATGCTTGAAAAAAATACTGAAAAAAAATGTAACAACTTAAAAAGGACGGTGGTAGTAATTAAAATGTTCATATTTTGATTCAGTTACTCTCTTCTACGAGTGGTATTACATTAAACGCCAAACAATGGTTTAAACAAAACTTTTCCCTAATAGTTAAATAAAAAAAATTGAGACATTGGGAGTTTCTTCTTGTACACACACTTATGATATTTATATGATTGCAAATTTTAATTAGTGATTTCAGTCATTTGAAAAGTGATCACTTGAACTGCATTCCCACTATCAGTTTTCCAACATAACAAAGTTTACCAATCTACTATTAAATTTTATGTTTTCACATTATATTACCAAATAAAAGGTGTATTCCTGTTTTCAAACCTTTATTTCTTTTACATGTTTTGGAGAAAATTTGTTGAGTGGTTATATACATATATTTTTTGTTGTAGTTACATCTTTCGACAAATTTAGAAAAACGGGGAGCTGCGGTATTTTTCTTATTTCATAAGGTTACTTAGTTGAATGGATTTCTCGTGGTTTTAATGAAAGTATATAACTTATCAATACTACGCACTATTATAATTGTATTGAAAACTTATTTTTCTTGATATTTTAAAATGTTTTTGAAATTGTTTCTTGATTTTTAATTTGATTACAAGCCATGTAGTCATCATATCACAACATACAAAAAACAATTACTAGTAATAATTGTTTATGATGTAAATTATGTAACACGAATGCGAAAATACATTTTTAACCCCACCCCTTGAGTTTGGACATTTTACGTGAATGCCATATAAATAGTAACTAGTTGACGATTATTAATAACCATTAATGGAATGCGATTGATATGCTTGGCAGCACGGCAGAGTTTGTTCGTGCGTGTTTTAATGACAATTTAATTTCACCAAAATAGTTAAACATAGAAATAATAATGCACCATTTCACTTGTTAATTAGCGGTACGTGGAAATCGATTTAAATTTTAATGACAAAGACAATTGGGGGCTAAGCAACCAGTCATGCGTTACAATTATAAAAGAGACAATTAGTAGGGCTTTGTTGTTGTTGTTGTTGTTGTTGTTTTTTTTAATGGTTTATTTTTATAAGGTATATTAATAATATTTTCTTTCAATATAACATCGTCATATCAGTCGTGAACACATTAAGTATGCCCACGATGAATAAACATCACTCATGTTAAAATATTATAATTAAAATGTTCATATTTTGATTCAGTTATTCTCTTCTACGAGTGGTATTACATTAAAAGTCAAACAGTGGTCAAAATAAATAAAAAAATTGAGACATTGGGAGTTTCTTCTTGTATACACACTTATGATACTAGCAGGGATAACGTGCATTGCACGTTGATCCACTTTTTAATCCAATAAGAATATATTAAATTTATTTTTAAGCTCAATATGTTTATAATGGTTTATGGCTACGTATATATGTTATAAAAAAATCGATGATGATGTTTATATTTGGATGTCTAATTATTTCAAAAATCAAAAAGTATAGAAAGAAAGTGATAATTTATGTTTATTATAACAATCTTATTTTGTGTGGCCTCTTGTTATGAGGCTCGGTCATTTAGGATCAATGAGAAAATGTGGGTCCTTTTATTTTACTTTAATAATAAAATGACAAAAAAATGCAAAAAAGATAATGACAAAAGAATACTATTTCAAATTTTAATTTATAATGATTCCATGATCAATTTAGCACAACGTAAATAATGCAAATAATCTATCCGGTGAAGTGCCTGAGCTTCATAACTTGACAAATCTTCAAGTTCTTGATATGGAAAACAACAATCTTGGACCTAATTTTCCTACTCTTCAAGTTCACCAATTCATTTCTTGTATCTATCTTGTCCATCTTTTGGATTCCGATGGCTGTAATATTTACATTCTCTCGATCATCAATTGTCACAAATCTTTTTGCAGTTATGAAACGTATCGTGGTCGATGCCTATGTGCTCAAACTTCTATATATAGTATATAGAATTAATTTTCTCCCTAAAAAATAATTTGTGAAGTTCAAGATCTATTTTAAATAGCAGTTCGTTCTCAATAATTATATCTCGTACTACATCCATAACTACATATAGAAAAAAGATAAATAATCAAATGTTAGTCTAATTATTGTAGGGCGAGCGCATTCATATATGTCAGACTAATGATCAAGCATAAAATTGAATTTCCTTAATGATGCTAAATTTGATGCATACATATAAAATATATACTTACCTCATTAATTGATAGAATATATATATATATATCCACATGACATCCGACATACAATGCTGCAACTCTATTGAATACTGTAACCCCGGACATTGCATTCACCTTCCATAACGTTCATGATTATCCTATACTTGAAATTGGTATAGTCATAGTCTGGTCAATGTATAGATATATATTGCAGAAATTATTTATGATGTTTAATTTTGCTTATTACTTTGGTATTTTCTCAATGACATGATTGTTGCACTTGTTGTATCTTGTATCTCTTTCTTTATTAGGGCATGATTTGCTGCAATTTTTACATGCATCATACTACATTGATGATTTATTTTCTATCTTTCTCACAACTCCTCTAAATATTGTAATAAGCAACTATCCGAAATAAGACAAAAGTAACAAAATGTTAGATTAATTTCAAAACTAACTTCACACGAATAGTTTTGTAAATATAGGGTAACAAAATTATTTTATCTTTCAAACATCTATTCTAAGAGGAAACAACTCAATCCAAGATCATTCAAATAATATGTAAAAGTAAAATAAGCTGAAAATAAAAATAAAATAAAAATATTTGAGCTTCTTGCTAACCGTAATGCATAAACTAAGAGATCCAAAAATCAATGATGAATTATTTCCATTAATTGGTGAAACTACCCGCATAAACTAAGAGAACAAAAAATCAAGTATAAATTCTTTTCATTAATTGGTGAAACTATCCGTTAGCTCAAATGCTTATCATAATTAAAAAAAAAAAAAACTAAGAAATAATTCATAATAAAAAATAAGAACTGTTTCACATTTTTTTTAAATAGTAGTATATCATAAATAATGGCTAACTAATTAACTGGAATTTTGGTGAAGATGTAGTGAAAGAACAAGAGAGAAAGAGAAAAAATAAATTACTTTTGATAATGTATTTCTATTTTTTGTTATATATTTGAGAGTCATTTTTTTTTACATAGTCCATTGTATGCATCATTTCTAATTAGGCTCAATCTATCACCCATACTTTTTGAAACCAGTTTGATAAGATTCTCCCTCAACTAAATATCCCAACAATGCGAACATTCCATTTTATGACGTGGAATCTCACATAATTTGTTTAATTTTTACCATCATGTAACAAATTATTTAATAAAAAAATCTTAATGGATCCATATTTCACAACTCACTAATTCATAAAATACACTACTATGGATTGAGATCCAAACTCAAATACATTTTCATTCATTATAAAAATTAAAACTCGTGAAACAAATCTATGCGCTTTTTTTTACAGTTCAGGGGGATTTTTTTTGAGGTTGTCATTTTTCTTTTCCGCCAGTTAGTGGTAGCATAGGTATTAGATTAGTTTTTAATTTATTTTCCTTCGTTTTTTACAGAGTTGAGGTTTTATTGATTTTTAGAGTTTCATTACTTTATATCAATTGCTTGCATTCTGGATCTACCGATTGGAGTTTTTGGTGACGATTTCTTTCTTCCAGTTTTGCAGATTAATTATTATATATGCTTTATTTATTTTTGGGAGAGAATGGATCCTTGAATGGATCCTTAAGTATGATTTGCAATATCGATTTCATCGTGGTATGCACTTCCAAACAACCTAAAATATTTAGAGATAGTTAATTATTTATTTTGTTATTTTTTGATTTCATAGATAATTAATAATTATAGATACTTTACCTAACGTAACTTTTGCAATCACATGCGTGATGGCAATATTTGGCTTTTACTCTGACATGTTTTGCAATTCTCTACTCTCATTTGTTGCCAAATCTTCCAGGGACATACATTTATTTCTTCTGATCTGTAAAAATAGAAAAAAAAAGTATATACTATACAATATGGAATAAATTAAGAGCATAAAATATGTGGCTTACGTTTTGTTCCTGATAGTAATGTTTCTCAGAGTCCAAATTTTTCCTTCAATTTTTCCATTAATGACTTTGCTTCCTTGTACTTGTACCAGAGCTCCTGTAATATCTGTGCAAAAATTTAGTCATATATACTTTTTTTTATCAAGTTTCCTAAGGAACCATACAACATATAATATTTGTTGAAAACTGCATATGAGAAAATTGAAGCTTAATGATTAACATGTGCAATTATTTTATTATTAACATAAAATTTGTATTGCACTTACCAAACTCTACTTTTTCAATTGTTGTTTTTATATCTTTGAACTCTATAAAGTTATATATTTGCATATCGCATTGTATGTTTTCTTTACAATACTCCACCTTTTGATTGTTAATTCTTTCTCGAGATGGATGCTTGGATACTTTGCATTAGCCTATTTAAAATCTTCGTTAGTTATTGAATATATTTTGTTGGCTTCAAATTTGCTGATGAAGCACCCTATGTCATCGTTTACAACTCCAATCTGGACACCCTGCTGCAAATAGTGTGATTAGTGTTGAGTTAAAAATCACATGTTAGTTATATTTCAAGTAAATTAAACTCTAGAGTTATGAATTTGGTTTGCCATTTACCGCGTTGTCCATCATTATCAATTTTTGGACTTTTGTATTTGAATTACTTCCACCAATTAGTTACATCCATTCGTAAAATCTTCAATTGTATTGTAGATGATTTTTTATTTACACGTAAATTTTTTATTGAGAACTATATTGAATCACTTGACATCTTTTAATATATTTTTACAAAAAGAAAAAAATACAATTATATATTAAATGTTAAAACTTGTATGAGGAAGAAAAATACGGAGTATATAACTATATATATGTTAAATGCATTTTTACTATATACTATAATATAACAAAATCAAGTATTTCTAAGATATAATTTGTATCACTGTAATATTGTAGAATTCAGTACATACACATAATTAACTAACTTAAAATATGTCTGATAAAATAAATAAATAAATAAATAAATAAATAATTTTTTTTAAAAAAAACACTTCCTTATAGATATCTATTTAGTTTAGAATGTGTGTGCAAATTAAATATGTTTTGACTTTTTCTTATAGAAACGTGTAATTTGTTAAATCATAATATTTGATTTTTTTCCCTATGAATTCGTGTATAAATCGAATTATAATAAAATTATGTTTGACTTTTTTTATATAAAAACATGTAATTTTCTAGATCACATATAGCATAGATTGTGGCCTAATTATATAAGAAATCCTATTTTATAAAAACGTGTAATTTGCTAAAGCATGTTTATGTATAATAATATGATATTACATTATTGACCTTAAATTAAACTATATAAAAAGGACAAAATAGGTAAATCAAATTTTGTAAAACAAGACACTTTTATAATAGGGTATAGATTTATATGATTGCAAATTTTAATTAGTGTTTTCAGTCATTTGAACAGTGATCACTTGAACTGCTTTCCCACTATCAGTTTTCCAACATAACAAAGTTCACCAATCTACTATTAAATTTTATGTTTCACATTATATTACTACTTCCGTCCTTTTTAAGTTGTACTTTTTTCAGCAATTTTTTCAAGCGTTTTCGAGCGTCTTGATGATGAGTTTTAAATTACGGAGGTAGTACCAAATAAAAGGTGTATTCCTAAATAATATATATTCGTTATATATTTAATATACTATATATTAATTCGATATCTTTGAACTATTGTCTTAGTAGATGTAAAAGATTGTTTTGTAGATGTGACAATTTGAAAGAATTCAATCTCATTTAAAAATTCGAAATTGTAGTGTGATGTAAAATACATCCACTTGTTCTCGATGATAAATATTTTTTTTTCCAGTCAAGATAGATTGTTTTCCTTGGATAGCCGTTTTCCACCTTTTCACTACCTCTTTTTTTTTTTCTTTTTTGTGTGTCACTACATTCTATGATAATATTTTCCTAAGGGTTTGAAGAGATAAATCTTTTTTTCATGTGGTGAAGTCGTTTTCCACCATAGAGAACATATTATCTCTCTAATTTCTTTTTTATCAAATATAACACACCCTCAATGAAATACACAAGCCACGTAAAATTTAAGAATTTACGAGTCTTCGTGAATTCCACATATGAAACATGGCAGTTTATGAGTTCATGTTCTTGTGAATCGAAATTCGTGAATTTCATGTAAAAACAGTATGATTTTACAAGCTCGCGAATTCGTGAATTTCACTTATGAAACGGAGTAATTTGTAACCAGAAAATTAAAATGACTAGATTATATATGCTTTTCTATAGCGAAGCGAAGTGACTATTTTGGCTTTTACTTATCTACTTCAATAAATAAATTTTTAGATAAATTTTTTTTTTTGAAAGGTCTTATAGATAATGTTATTTATGTATTAACTCCCAATCCCAAACATAACCACTCCCACAATTGATAAATTAAATAAATCTCAAACATTTGACAAAATTCAACCATGGAATAAATTAATTAAATAGTCATACACAAACACATTAAAAAAAATTCAACCATATCTTTTACATATCTCAACACTGCACAAAGCACGTTACAGTGAGAAATCATGAAATACAAAATAAAACTTAATAAATCACGTTTTATTTCTGCAAATGATAAATTAAATAAAAGAGTATCTTGAGCCAGCACAGCATATTTTTTTACCTCGTATCACTCTCGAAAGGACAGTACATGGACCACACTTCTGCAACATTAATATAAATACGAGGTTCCACGATATTAGGCAAGAATCTCAATTAATGAAAATGTTCCTTAAATATTATACATAGAGATAATTACTCATTAGAATTTCAAACTATTTGCCCTTTATCAGAAATACCATCAACTGTTGAACATAATTAACATTAATCACGAACTATATTTGTATTCTCTCCGTCCACGAATACATTGCCTATATAGGAGCAATACGAGTTTTAAGGTATTATTTAAATACTATGTAGTTGTAATATGAGTGAAGTACGAATCCCACATTAAATTGTTATTGTAGAATGAATGTAAATATAAATGGATGAGTGGGGGTTAAATATTAAATTAACTCATGTAAGTACATGCCAAATAGACAAAAAAAATGGTGGATAGACCAAAATGACAAATAGACAAAAACTTGATGAACGGAAGGAGTCATAAATTTGTCCCGAGTGCTATTTTTCGGCTACGAAATGTTTTTTATCAAAAAAAAAAAGAAGAAGAGAGAGACGCAGGAAGCCACCCTAGGTTTAAAATATCGTATATGGATTCAAAAATTGTCATTTAAGGCTTAATTTTAAAATTAAATAAATTCCAACATGAAAAACATTTGTATTTTTAATTACATGGATCTAAAACGATGTCACTTTAAGCCTTATCATGTTCAATATGATTAATTATAAATTCAGAGTTGCTTTCTATATTGGCAAAAACTTGGGTGAGGCCGGTCACATAGTGTGGTCAGGCCAAAGTGTCAATCTTTATGCAGAAAAGTGCTAATCTACATGAATAAAAATGTCAATCTTTAACATAATTATTTAACGAATAAAAGTGCCAATTTTTAAAAGTTTCAATCTTTATGCAGAAAATTACTAATCTATACAAATAAAAGTGACAATCTTTTGAACGGCCACATAGTACACCCGGGCTCACCAAGTGTTAGGGATAATCTATATTGCCTTTCGTGATTAAATCGGTTATTTTCAATATTTCAAGTATTTTTTTTTTTTTTTTGAGAAATCATTTTAATTATATTCCAAAGGTTTTAGGCGTTCCACGTACGAAGTCGATTTCTCATGCACGAGTTTTATTATTAGTTTTTCTTTTTTTTTTTTGTTTTCTCCATAAGTTTTGGCTATTCATTGTTCATTTTCTAATACTCAAAGATAACATCCTTTCTACGTAATTTGGATTTTAGACCTACATTTTCTTAAAAAAAAACTAGTAAATCGAAAATACCGTATAATATTAATTGCAAAGATACAAAGTATGAATCTTATTCATAATCGAAAATTGTGATTTATTTAGTATTAGTATCCAAATCCAACCCTTCATTTATTTTATGCAGATTCTCTTCTCTAAATCAAGTTCACAGATTCCAACCTCTGTTTCACTCACAAGAAGTAACATGCATATGATGTAATTATATATCTTTTTTCCTGAGTTAATTTGATCGTTGAATTTCAAGAAAGGCTGAGCAGATCTTGGAAGGTCAGAGGCTTCCTCTAATTCGAACAATTAGTTAGTTGGACTAAGTGAATTCAAAATTTTAAGAATTTGATCCAATCTAGAAGAAAAAAGGTCATTAAGTGTTTATTAGGTCTAAAATCATCTTTATTAATAGTACTATGATTTATTCTTTCTCTTAATACAATACAATACACTTACTCACTCATACACATTCATGATGACTCAAGAACCCAATCTATTAATTGGTTGAAGGAGAGCATCTTACCAACTAATCAACGCTTCGTTGTCGAAGTATTCAGATAAAATTGATGTAGAGTCCTATAATTGAATTTGATGTAAAAGGGTTATCGAGGGACTCTTCACTAAACAAAGAACCAGAGAATTAAAGCTGTAGACTTCGAGCAAAACATTAGGTACATTTGCATGATTGCATCGGTATCAATAGGTGAAGCTAGTTACCTTAAATTGTTTTAGCAAGGAATAAACTAGCCACTCATATAATAAACTTTGGCATACTTATTTCAGTTAATGTATATGTACTAATGCATGTAACCTTCATAAATAAACGAGCAGCGTGCAATTTCAAAAAGTTTATATATAACACATTGCAAGTTGTTGCATTTGGAACGAAGCAGTTCATGAATTGTGAAAATTCATATATATAACAAGACAATTCACGAATTCTTGAAAGAAAATGTCAAAATGTACTATCAGGGTGGAGGGAGGAGAGTGCTGGAGAGCGCATCAACACCCTCCATCAAATTTAAAAAATAAAAAAATAATAATAAAAAAAGAGTTTATTAAATTATTATTTTTTTAATTTTTTTTTTAAATGGACCCTTATTACTATAAATGAATTTTGATTTTCGCACCCTCCATATTACGTTTCTGGTTCCGCCATTGTACAATGGAAAGAAAAAAAAAATGCATTTACTGTATAAGAGAGTAGCTATTTTATGTTTTAAGTCTTTACATTAAAGGTGTGTTTTCTTTGATAGAAAGAGAAGGGAAAAATAATACTCCCTCTGTCCCTTTGGAGTTATTACATAACTTTTTGGCACGCGTTTTCCAAACGTCTTGATGATAAACAAATTTTTGAAGTATTTTTTTTTTACGGGACACTTGTAGTATCTCCTAAACGAAAAAATACTTCAAAAATTTATTTTAAAACCTATCATCAAGACACTTGGAAAACGCATGCTAAAAAGTTAACAACTCCAAAGGGACATAGAGAGTAGGGAGTAGTAATTTTCTCCATTTTTTCACATTTTTAATTGTTTTCTATGATGATGCAAAAATTTTCCTGGCTAGCCTTTTTTTTCCTAATTCATTATAATTTCTTTATAGCGAGTTTGAAGTGATATTGTTTTACATATTAAGTCTATTTTCCAATTCAGAAAATATATGATAAAAAATAAAATTAAACTATATTTTTTGATAAATTTTTCCATCATTTACTTATAATACTCCCTAAATGAATTCTCAAAAGTTTTCAAAAAAAAAAAAGAATTCTCAAAAATGAAACTGCATGTTAGTTATTTTATTTATTTAACCATCTGCCGCATTGTATGGCAAGGCATGTTCCAATCACGGTCATGAAATATATCTGTACAATATATATATAATCTTTTCCAGCGTGGCATATCCGGCCGCAGCGGCACAAGTTTCTCATTGGTGAAGTTCATGAACCGACATTAATATATTATATATAGGGATGAGAATCAATAAAAAAAAAATTAAGTACAAAAAAAAAAAATGGAACATATTTTGCACACTTATGATGTATTTAATGCATGCAATTATAGTACATTGTGCCGGGCAGTGTATTTTTAGTACATATAATGCATCGTTTACTATATTGTATTCTCATTACAATTATAATCACTAATAAATTTTTACAACAAATCACACGAGGATCAATTGTTCAAATCAATTCTTATGTGTGTGTTACTCCATTTGTCCCTTATCCTGGTGTTAAATTTCAACCGGCATGCCTATTATGAAAAAAAATCAATAAAGTGGTTGGTGATAGCAGTTGTTGGTCAAATTTTAAAGTTGTTGAAATAAATGATAAAGTGGTGGATTCAAGCTGGACGTTTGTTTGTTTGTTTTTTTTGTGTGTGTGTGTGTGTAAAGTAAATTGTAATTTCAACGTTTAAAAATAAGATAGTATACAAGAATAGTTTCTATATTAGGAAAAACTATGTATATGAAGGACATACTAAAAAGATTTTTCACACGAATATTGGGAATAGGAGGGGGGGGGGGGTTCTTCCTTAAAAGATAAGAGTCGATATCATTACAACAAAACCTCTAATCCACAACGGTAGAAAGACAACGGTATTTATGGAAAACCGTTGTCGTATTCCTTAATACCGTTGTCGTTTGAAAAACCGTTGTCATTTCATATGGAAATGCGCTAAAAGACAATGGTATTAAGTGACTGTTGTCTTATTATGTTGTCGTTACTTAGATCGATAACAGTACATGGGTGACTGTTGTGTTTGACTATTGTGTATTTATTTTTTACTTTTAATTTAATAATTGGAAAATAACTAACATATTTTGAAACACAAAATCAAATAATCGATTAAGTGCTTGTTTGGTAGTAAATGTGAGATAACACATTTAAATAGTAAAACATGATATAATACGGGCCAACTTTACTGTTCAACCGTGTTTCCATATCATGGGGGTGGAGGTGTGATAAGAATTGAGAGAGGAATAGTATTTTTAGAGCTTTTTAGAGCGAGCCGGACTAATATATCGGGCCTTCAACTTTTTGAAACATGCAAACCAAACATGAGATAGAGTGTGATATCTTGGTTAAACCCGTAATATCATCCCTACCAAACATGCATGCACTAAGGGTTTCCTTTCCTTAGTTTTTCTCTCCGTTGAAGAACCCCCGCTCCCATCCGGCTGAATCGAACAACTTGTCGACGACGTCTCTGTCTTGGCCGCCGACGACGCCGCTTCCGTTGTAGGTGTTATCTGCCGTCGACGCCGCGCCGTTGTAGGAGTTCTCCGCCATCGACGCTCTCTTCGTTCTCAATCGTATTACTGCTGCTGCTCTCTCTCTATGTGGTGAGATTTCTAGGGCTTTTTCTGAAAATTCAATTTTCCCTATGTTAAAATTTTCAAGCTTTTCTTATATTGAAGCTATCCGCTCTCTTCGTCCCTAATTTTTCAGTGGACTCTGCTTCTCCCTTGCCGGCACATCTTCACCGTGACTAGGTAATGAAATCCCGATGGGAGATTTATTGGTTCCCTTCAACTCTGGAGAACTAACTTCTCCTATGTACATAGATTGCTTACCTTCTTTAGCACTAGGAAAAACAATTAATTGTTTATCTGGTAACTGCTGATATGCTTTTGTACAAGGATTCTGTATATTCTACCATCATCTTAACGTGATACTATGAATGAAGCTGATGGTGATGTATTGGGCTTCATAAGGAAAAAACTAGTAGTTATTTTTTAGAGCATATTACTGTGCTGCATAATGCTTGAAGGCTGAAGCTAATTGTAGACTTTTGTGAAGCTGATTTTACAGAAACTCCGCCCCTTTCGGTTCTTACCAAAATGAATCGAATCTCTGATTTATTTTATTTTATTTTATTTTTAACTGGGTACAAAGCGAGCTGAAGAATAGAAAAATTATATTATTAGTGATTGGTTTTAGTAGCAAAAAGTTGTAGGTTGACCAATGGCAATGAACTAGATCTATTTAAATATACACTACTGCACTTGCATCAGCATCTAATACACTAATTACTTGCCCAACTAGTTAACTTACTATCTAATTAGTTGAATTTATACACTGAGGCCACCATGATGGAGGTATACTAATTTTTTCCCATTCTTTGTCTGAGCGGATTATTTGTTTTTGTCTGTCTCAGATTTTGGCATCGTTTAATTTTCATATTTGTTATTGTTCTGATTTATTGACGCTCATATGCTGTGACTCATATGAGAAACTTTTTCTTTTTTCCTTTTTACTTTATGAGGCGTGTTTTGCTTCGCTATATTTTTTACTAGTAGTTAATTAGAAGGTATTATCTATCTGAAAAATTGGATGCAATATTTGCCTTTCTTAGTCATATGATTTGATATTGGTCTTCCACATGTATATTCATTTAAGCTATGTAGTTGTTAAATGAACTAAATCAATTTACAAAGCCTCTTTTTCATAGGTTTTTATTGTAAATTAGTTTACTCGCCCAACTAGTTAACGTATTAAGATGGCATGTAATAGACAGCAACTTAATTATTTTGCTTATGCTGCCACTTTTTCTTTCAAATACTTGGACTTTTGGTATGCTAATTGGTTGCTAATAAGCTGCTCCCCATTGTTTTGCTGTTTGGTAAAATAAACTCAATGCTGTTCTTCATACAGATTCTCAGCTAGTTGTTCACTCAGAAAAATCACCATCTAGTACACCATGAGTATTCTGTAAATTGAATTGTATTTGCATCTTGTTGCATAGATTTGACTCAACAACTTTTTAAAGTTGATTTAATGGAAATAAGTGTATCTTTTATAAAATTTATAACCTGTACTACTTTGGTTGCTTATTCAGAAAATTGCCTATGATAAGTTTTCATTCGTTTTTTGGTTCTCCCCCTCGTCCTCATTGTGCTAATCTTCCTGTATTTCTTGGAATAGCTCATCAGGAGTAGGAATCCAGAGGCTCAGATTGAGAGTTGGAAACTGAATTTCAACATATAAGTGCAGCTGATTATTTGAGAGTTAAAAACACTTTCCTCTTTACGTTCCTCCGAGGCGAATTCACCGGCTCTTTTGAAGGTATTTTTTTATTTATTATCTTCATGCCAAATGTCAAACTTTTATATTCTGATGCAAAATTATGTTAATTTCCCTTGTTGAGCATTTTGTTCGTAAAATTTGTACTGACTTAGTTTCATAATTTACATGGTGGGGGCTTGAGTATATGTGAACTTGTTTACTTATTCTTAGATTCTTGATACCTAGGGTTTATTTAACCTGTGAGTATTATGCTCTAGATTTATCAGTTTTATGCACTTCATCCGATTTTATGTACATAGACATAACAATAAATATAATACCTGGACTAGGAATATTGTATTTATAGTTGCATGCATCGAGAGGAAATTGGTTTGTTGGATCTGCTTCACATAGGCATCAATGACACCGTTTGGGAAGATGCTGTTAACTTGTAAGTGCAATTTTGCCTTTGTCTTTCACTTTATTTTCTATATTTCACAATAATGTTGAAACTAAAAGATGATGTATTTTGTTTAGGGCAATAAAGGTGTTCCACATGGCAAGAAATAGGAGTGTGACGAAGCCATCTACATGGACAGTTTTTGATGTATGTAAAATATTTAGGTAACTTCTATTATTAAAAAAATTATACCATTCAACTTGCATTGTAGGTTCCTAAACAACCAGACTCTTCCCAATGTGGTTACTATGTGATGAGATACATGAGATAAATTGTTATGTCTGATCCTTGTCAGAGGATTAGTTTGATGAAGTCGCAGGTAAATATGTCGCATAACAAGCTATAGTGTAATATTTATATGAAAATTATTAATTATTTGTCTATTAATTTATATCTCTTTGTAACAGTTGAAAAGGGGTAAACAAATAAATAATTACTCGATTGTGGAAAGTGATGAAGTGCATGAGGAGTGGGCGGATTGTGTGCAAGAATATATAAAATGAGGTAATAAACTCATTCCTAAAGCAACTGCGATTAGAAGTAGATTAAGTAGTTTTGAGTCTTAAAGTAATGTATGTGCATCTCTGAATCTCATGTAGCTATTGGTGCTGATTATTTTTAATTTATCTACAGATTTGGAATCTGATTATATTGTGATTAGTCATTTGTTTATATCTAGCCGAACCTTAAATCGTTGAGCTTATGTTCTTCACTTATTCACTTTTGACATGAGAAAGTTTGCGCTCTGTGCATTATATATGGTATTTTGAATGAGAGTATCAGTTTACATGTCAATATGTGTTTATTTTTCTTTATGAATACGGCGACAAATACAAAAAAAAAAAATTATGATTCAATGCAGGAAACAATAGCAGCATACACTGCGAGAACAGCTTTTCGAGAATTCGTAAGAAGTGTGAGTGCTGATTTAATTGCCAAGTTGTGGGAGTATTGGCTACATCTAAGGAGTGATATTTTGTAGACATTAAAAACAAAATAGTTCTATATTTTTGATTAAAATCCTAAGTTTTGTATGAAATATTGTTTGAATGGAAGCTCTGTAAATTCATCATTTCGATTAATGAATCTGGATTTTTATTAGTTATATATTGAATTTTTATTTAATTAGTTATAAAATTGACAACAGAAAAATACCTATAACGACAATGGACATTTACCGTTGTCTATCAATGCATTCTTCAGGACTTTCTACAACACCTCTGTACACAACGGTCTTTTTTTGAAATAGACAACGGGCTTTGCCCGTTGTCTATCAGCGTATTTGTTATATGGAGCTTTGATCATTTCATCATCTACAATTCAGATTAACATATGCACTATAATAGTACTAATAGCAATATATTATGATGTCTCATGTATTATAATAGTAATAAGAATGTATTGTGATGAACTATGTTGAAATTATATCTCAACTAAACTTTTCTCTGCTCCATCTTTACCTCCTCTCCTCTAACCTCCACTTTTCTCAACTCACGAATTGGATCTTTTAATAACTATATAATCTAGTTTTGGTTTAATACACCTTAATATAACTAATAAAAACAAAATTAAAGGCTAAAAAATTTATAAAACCTAATTAAATTAGTGAACACTAAATTAAAAATAGCTATAAAATTAAGCTAAATTACTCCCTCCGTCCTCCATTTACTGACTCTGTTGACTTTTTTAGATAATTTTGAAGTTTTGTGATGATGGATTTAAAATCAAATTTTTGAAGTTTAGTTTTTTTTACAAGGTACTAAGAGTGTTGTAGTATCGTGTAAAAAAAACTAATCTCCAAAAATTCAATTTAAAATCCATCATCGCGAAGCTCCAAAATTATCTAAAAAGTCAACAGGGTGAGTAAATGGAGGACAGAGGGAGTATTATAAATTAATATTGTTGAAAAAATATATATATAAATAATAAAAGTTAAGATTCGGATCACGTTTGGTAAAATCAAACTTAGGGTGATAGAATTTATCGAAATTATTCTTGTAAATAATTAGACAGGTGGTCGTGATGAAAGTTGAACAAGGGTGTAGGCTTTTTTTCCGGTTGAACTCTACGAAATGCCCAGCAGAATCTATATCTTCTGAAAACTTGATTTTTGGTGACGAAACTTCCGAAAAACGCCAACTCCATGTTAAGGACTGAGACTTCTTGATCGTTCATTCATGAAAATTCCATCTTATTTGAGAGTGAACGGAGTCCGTTACCGATACTTTCGCCATAAACACATCTTTTTTCTGGGAAGCAACCAAGGAGAACCAACTCCTCTTTGCTCTTGATGTATTTTATCCTTTCTCTATTAACATGAGGTGTGGTGGTATTTATTTTCGATGCAAAAAAAAAAAAAAAGGTTTAGGATCATCGAAATGGTCTAAAATTTATAATAATAAATTAAAATAGCTACGATAGGAACGTAATCTTAAATTTTGGGCTCAACTGGACGTCGTTTAGGGGTCAAATGGACAAATATTGCAAATTGGGCCGGAAAAGAGCTAGTGAGCCTAAGCCCAAATAAATTATCATCTTTGAAACTGAAATTAAGCCTAAACCGTTCGTCAAAATTAGAAATTGAATGAGTCATTGTGTTTGGAATAATTTTTCGACTAAAAATGTATTGAATTGATTTTTCAGGGGAGGGCCCCACATTTTTGAATATTGCACGCTGACCCTAGACTCTATCTAATTCTCAACCCCCCCCCCCCCCCGCCCCAAAACTTTCAGAAATCAAGAACCTGCCCCAAAACCTAAATAAATGACAGTTTAGTCCAAAAAAAACATGACCGGAAGACCTTGCCGACAGCAAGACCTGTCACTGGAGCGATTTGACCACGCGTCGAGCTCCGGCCTCTCGAAGAGATATTTACGGATTTGAACTCCCGAGCTCGGGGATACTCGTGATATATGTAATCTTGTTGACGGTACTAATTAATTACTCTTATTACGTCCACAAGCCCATGAAATATTGGGCTTCGAGAATATGGCTTAAGAGTACATTTTAGCTAATTCCTTTTTTAATAGGCTAAGCCCAAAGTTCTTGTTTTTGGTATGTTACAACATTTATAACTAATTCTTTTTAATTATCTATCTTTGAATTTATCAACCATAGTTACAACTTGAGACGGGCTAGAGGACCACATAAAGGTAAAGCACCTAGAAATATACCCCACCTCTCATTGTTCTTCATCAAAGACTAACAGGTAAAAAGTGGTAGCTAATTAAATAATAGAAAATATATCTTCGTTGGTTGGTAAAAGAATTGCAAGTTGTTTGAAAGAATCTTCCCACTAAATATATAAAAGCATTGATAGCCTAGCTTGGATTCTGGCAAAAATATTATTTTATCGCTATGTTTCATTAAACCAATAAATAATAAAAAAGAATTCAGCACCATAGATCTTAAGCAATTACCTCTACTGGAAAATGGAATTTCCAGCAATGATAATTCAAACTTAATTGGGATCTTCTATTCCTAAAATGGTATCACAATGGTGTCCTAAAATTTAATTTCTACTAGTTTCATGCAAATTTTAAAAAAAAATTTATTTTATAATGATTTAGTTTAATCTAATGATTATTTTCAAGGGTTCACTCATCCTGATTAGGGTTTATAATTATTTTTTAGCATTTAATTTCACTTTTATTAGTATATTAGAGTTGAAAAATTCAAAACTAAAGTATATAATTTTAAAAAAATTCAATTTTTTCTTATAAATGTCTATTATGATTTACTATATTACTTTTTTTATTTTATAAAAAATAATATAAAATTAGTAGAATATGGATTTTGGAACACCACTGGAATACCATTTTGGGGATAGAGGATAACATCCCGATAATTCAAAAAGGCAAAAACTTGGGTGAGGCCGGCCACATAGTGTGGCCGGGTCAAAATGTCAATCTTTATGCAGAAAAATGCTAATCTATATGAATAAGAGTGTCAATCTTTAACATAATTATTTTTACGAATAAAAATGTCAATTTTAAAAAGTGTCAATCTTTATACAGAAAAGTGTTAATCTACACGAATAAAAATGTCAATCTTTTAGCCAGCCTCACGGTGACCCATGGCTGACCCAAGTGTGCCCCATTCAAAAATATAATACTACTAAACCTACGATTCTCCCCAAAGTCAGAAAAAAAAAAAAAAAAAAGTGTAATATATATTATATTTAGCAATAACTGAATTTAAACAAAATTTCAAATATACTCTCTTATAATATTCATCAAAGCGGTTTCAAAAAATAATAATAATAATAATAATAATAATAATAATAATAATAATAATAATAATAATATTCATCAAAGCAAAAAATTATGATTAATTATTTGTTTACTATATACTTTCTTCATACTTGACCCCCGGTCGTGAAACACTCCATATTCTCCATGAACTTAATTTAAATTCAAAATTCGTACTGGTATACAAATATTCTACATAGTAGGATAGTTAATATTTTATCGGTTAAAATTTTTTGTTTTATTAATCAGGGTTGTTAATTTTGTCTGATTTCGAGTTTTTATATCACGTTACATCGTTCCCTTAAATTAATTATATTAAGAGTATAATAAATGAATTAAAATACTTTTGAGAAATAAGATTATTCTTTTATGATAAAGATAGATTGCTTTAACTAAGGAAGAGTGCGGGGTACATTTGGACTCTGGAGGGCTTTATGCTGCCTAGTAAATTTCTTGAGTACAATGCAAATATATACTCAATATCCAAAATAATTCGAATCTTCAACCTATTGATTGAAGGGAAAATCGAACATCGTTAATTAGTTTTTTTATATATTAGCTGCTAAGGCATTTTAAGATGCTCAAATACAAACATAATTACATGAATGGAGTCTCTTTGTTTTTTTCTTATATGAGGAGAGAATAAAAAATATCTTGACAATTTTAATAAGCTTTTTAAAATAAACTTAGTCAAACACCATTTTAATAATTTTTATAGAATTTTGGTACATTCGCCATAGTCAACCATCCTTTTAATAATTTTGTACAAGTTTTGGTACATTGGCCAATGGCTTCACCTATATCGACACAAGACGTTACTATTAGCATAATTTAGTATTATTGACTATATTTAACACAAGACGTTACTGTTAACATGTCCAACCTTGATACGACAACGCCACATAAATTAGAAAATTACAAGTAACTATCACATAAAAATAACCTATAAATAAATAAATAAATAAATAAATCCAAACATCACTATAAAACGTCTATCGGACATTATTGCATATCAGTTGTTGACACATTAGTAGTGTCCGCAAACCTAGCTACTATTCTCCAAAAAAGACAGAGAAAAGATGACTTTTCAGCACAGTCACGGGTCAGCCTCCTTCACATAGCCTTCAAAATCAATATATAAGAAATACTGAATTTAAAATTTAAAAAAAAAAAAAAGAAAAGAAAAAGAAACACTCGCAAAGGAACAAAAGAAAGGCTCATCGGCATACTTTTAATTTGTTTATATATGAAAGTTACATCTAGTATTCAAATATTCAAGGTTGAAGCAAGCTGGCACAAAAAGAAATACTACTATTATAGTACTATAATATATGGAGTATATTTGAGTGCGCCAACAATGATGGTGTTACGAAATTATTTAGAAAATAGAGACTTAGAGTTTAATTTAATTTAATTTTGAACAAGATTCAGTCCTCTCTCCACCTAACCCACTGCTAGCACGTGCCATGCACCATCTCAAATCTCAATTCCGTTATGCGATAAGCCAAATATTAACGTCGGTAATGAGAGACAAAAATGTGTTGTCGGTCAGAAAGAATAAACAGAAAACGGATGTTTGTTTGAATTGAAATTAAGATTGTGAAAAGGAATCTGGCAAAGATCGAGATTTATACGAGGATACTTGTATCTAGCTAGATCCGAATTCATATAGAAAAAAGAAAAAGAAAAAAGAAATACATCAACTTCTATACGTTTCGATTAATTCTACTGTATTATTTATTTTTCTCCGGTCTGAAAATAAAAGAGGATCGGAGGGGAGTTGTTGTCCGCCGCAGCGCGGCATGTCCGGCGGCGGCGGCAGCATCTTCTCGTCGGGGGCATTTCCGTCTTTTACGACGAAGGCCATTTTCATTCCCCAGCTCTGATGTCGCTCGAAATGGCAGTGCATGTACCAAACTCCTGCAACATACGATATTTTTTAAATATGAAATTATGCTTTTTATATATATTCTTTATTTAATTAAAAATGCTAAAAACTGTAATAATAAAGGGAAAGTTAAATAATAATAATAAAAAAAAAAAAAAAACCTGGATTGTTAGCCTTGAATCTGATAGTGGTCCATCCGTTTCTGGGGACGAGAATCGTTTCCATCAACGGCGGGTCGACGAGATTATAGTTGGGCGGATCTCTGGTGCTGTTGAAGTTCCCGATCCCGTACCCGACGACGTAGAAGCTGTGGCCGTGTAAATGCATGGGATGATCGATCTCGCGGTAGTTGGTGCTCTGGAACACGATCTCCACGGTGGAGCCGTACTCCAGAACCATGACAGCGGTCCCGAACTGGGGGCGCGACTCCTCCGTGGGGAGCACACCTCGCGTGTAGTCGTACACGCGAGGTGGTTGATCAGGGAAATCAAGGGTATAGATTCCCTTGATTTTCCTGTAGTAAGCGTGGAGGATGTCGTTGGTCTTGGGCAGCACCATGGAAATATTGTTGAGGCTGCCCAACAAACCCTCCGGGTCCGCGCACGACGGCAAGCCGCAGGGCCAGCCGTTGATGGAGAGCGTCATGAATATGTTCTTTGTGATGTTCGTCGGGACGTCGACCGGGTGCTTCTCGGTGGCCAGACTTCGGAGCTGGTTGGAGTATTCGTTGTTGAGATGGGAGGAGTCTTCCCAGTTGGTGTATTCGGGGAAGGAAGGAAGGAGCGGCGACGGCGGCGGCGTGTAGTTTCCGACGTACTCGATGATGCCGGTGATGGGGACGTTCTCGGTCTTGAGGGCGTACGCTCTGGCCGCCATGTAGTAGTGGCCGGGAGGCTGGTTGGCTTCTAGAAGGAAATCGAAGGTCTGACCGGGCGCGATCGCGATGTAGTCGGTGTTCAACGGCTTCGTGTAGGCGCCGTCGGAGCCGACGACGGTGAGGTTGTGGTTGGCGATCTTGAAGTAGATGACGATGTTCAGCGCCGCGTTGATCATTCTCATTAGGTAAGTTTTTCCAAACTCCACTTTCACCTTGAATGTATCTACGACAATATTAAATTAAACACTTTTAATAATAATAATAATAATGTGAATTTTCTGATTTTATCACAATTATATATTATATATTTACCTTTTTTTGAGCAAGGATAAAGATCTCCAGGTTGGCCATTGATGAGGAAAGCATCAGAAATAGTTGCAGGCCTTCCTGTTGCAAGAAATTCTTTCAAGATATATTCCACGTCATCATGCCACCATTCTCCTGCTAGAAAAACGCACAATTCAATTATCAATATTATTCAAAAATTTATATTAGTGGAAAAATTTAGTTAATTTGGCATACCTAGTAAGATGGGAACTTGATCTTGAGGATTAGGGAAAGGAAAAGTCTCTCTCTTGGGAGGTAGAATGATGATGGCGCCATGGACGGTAGCTCGAGACCAATCGCTATGGGCGTGCCACCATAAGGTGCCTTCCTCGTCAGAGAGGATAATCCGCTGCGTAAACCTTGATCCGGGAGCGATAGGGCACTGTGTCACCAAGTTGGTGCCGTCTGACCATGGATATCTCAGCATTTTTACTCCGTGCCTAAGAAAGTTAATGTAACTTTCAGTATGCGACTGGTATGATTATCAGATTATGATCTAAGATATGAAATATTTTTTTACCAGTGGATGGTTATATTTTGATCAGCGCTATTAATAACATCGACTATGATCAGATCTCCTCTTCTCGCGTATATAATCGGCCCCGGAAACTGGCCGTTCACTGTTAAAATGGTCTTGTTTTTGCATAGCCTAGTGAATGAGGAATTTATCACCTTAAACAAGAGTTAGCATTTTTCTTAAACATAAATATCAATAAGAAAGGAAAAGAAAAGAAAAGGAAAGAATTTATTTCTCGATGCTTACTTCGAACTTATAGCGACGAACTAAAGCGTGGACCGACGTCACTCCTTCGAGCAAAATAATGCCTAAGAAGCAAAGAATGAAAACTTTCGTCGCTGAAATCATTTTCTTTTTCTTTTTTTTAAAAAAAAAAAAATATATATTGTGAAGAGGTTTCGAAGTTTTTTCCTTCTTACATGAGTGTAGATTAGAGAAAATTAGTGCACTACTTATAGTGCTGATTTTTAGTGTACATTTCTTTCTCATGAATACACGTGGTGGGTTTGCGTCTTTCTATCATTACATCACGTACGTCACAGCTATTGAATTTCCACGAATAAATTAACTTTGATACTATTTGTGAACAGAAATAAAGGGACAAGTGCACAAAATGTGTCGCACTCATGAGTGCGGACCAATTTGCT
The DNA here is from genome assembly GCA_001642375.2 of Mentha longifolia. Classification (NCBI taxonomy): domain Eukaryota; kingdom Viridiplantae; phylum Streptophyta; class Magnoliopsida; order Lamiales; family Lamiaceae; genus Mentha; species Mentha longifolia. The sequence goes on along the minus strand of CM038110.1, from coordinate 4,319,894 downwards.
TACAAATATATATATATATATATATATATATATAATAGCAAAATAAAGATTGATTAACCATGATTTTTTTTAATTATTTTGCTAATTTCTCATAATTTTAGTTAATTAATCAATATATTAATATGATTAATATATATGTCTTCATAGAAATAGAATTTCAATTTGAATAGAAGTCTCATTATTTAAATCATCTATATATATTCAATTATTTATACTCAATCATTTATTATTATTATTATTATTATTATTTAAAATTTTGAAAAGTCTTCATAGAATTTCAATTTGAATAAAAGTCTCATAATTTAAATCATCTATATATACTCAATTATTTATACTCAATCATTTATTATTATTATTATTATTATTATTATTATTTAAATTTTTGAAAAGTTTAATTTTATAATTTTGTCTTATTAATAAATTGATTTTTGTTTAATTTATGATCTCAAATCGATTTTTGAGAGAGACAGCTTCATCAATAGGAAAACTCAAACATGATGGAGTCATCTCAAATAAAATTTTACTAAGTTTATATACACGAAGAGAAGATGACTTCATTCACAGAAAAAATTATATGTCATGGAGTAATCCTCAACATTTAAAAGAGTTAATAGACGACTTTAATTGAAAACAAGTAGACATATCCGAGAAATGTTAACTTTCCTTAACAATCTCTAATTGACTGGTGGCTTGACATTCTATCAATCAATATTTATATCAAACGACGGGCGGCTTTACGTTAAAATGAACATAACCACACGAAAAAACCATACCTCTAATTGAGCTTTTTTTTTCCCCTAATCATATATCTCCTAATCTATTTTTCTATGCAATAATCAATGAGCTGATTGACATTCTAAGTAAGTAAAACTAACCGAGTAATGCTAGACCTCATTTATTTATTCTTTCAAATTCAGTTTGATGCTATTTTTTTTAGCATGGATCTTAACCAGCCTACAACCAATAAAAATTAAACCATACCTTAAAAAACTAAACACTGAATGGAAAAATTATCGATATGGCACTGCAACATCAACGGTAGGTGTTTGGAATGTCAGACCGCCTATTGTTTGGGTCGTTATTGTGAGAGGCTCTGAAATCTCGTGAGCAAATAGGGATATCATTTCTCAAATACTTGTATTCATTTAGAATGTTAAATACCCGTTGTTCGGTGTAGCAAAAAAAAAAAAAAAAAAAAGATTGATCAATTAGATGCACAAATATAAACTGTTATACTTTAAACTAAAATTGGAGACGAATAATAAATACTATTGAATGTCATGCCTCCTTTTATATAATGAACTATCAAATTTGGTTTTTTATTTTTTTTATTTTTTTTATTTATGAATACCACATTTTTAAATATCAAGTTGTCCGTTATTTGATAAAATAGAAAAATAGATCAATAAGAGATAATATTTTTTCACATAATTATATTCATTTTGAAAGTAAGCGATCCGTTGTTTGATGAGATACATGAGTTGCATCATAAAATAAAAAATTATATTCATCCTGACATTTAAATTCATTACAACTTAAAAAAAATAAGTTATACTTCTTTACAATTAAATTAAACTACTCGAGAAATTACATATTTTTCTGACCTATTTTTTGTGCTAATGTAAATAACGAGTGACTTCAGAAATATTATCTATCTTGAACTATTCTTGTATTTTTCTATTTTTCTATTTTTGTATTTCGATTGTTTGGACTTATAACTTTTTCAATTGATTTATAGGTATTTTATACAAGTTAATCATATTGGTTTTTTTTTTAGAGAATCGATAGGATAACCCATACATAAAAGAGTTAAAAAAAAAAAGTAACTTGACATTCAAAATGAGCAGCTACCTAAGAAATGTTACACCTAATTGACATATTTTTCTAATAATTTGAGGAATGTTACACCTCTTTATCCGATTTTTGAGTTACATAGAACAATGAATGGCTTGATAATAAAAAAAGAATATAGCTATATGAGAAAATATTATCTCTTCTTTTAACCTATTTTTTAAAAATAAATGCTCAATTTTTTTCCCCTTATAAATTTGCCGCAATACTATCACGTAAAAATTATTATATACTCTCTATTTCCACCAAAAGTTGATCATTTTCTTTTTGACAAGCGTTCCACGAGTCTTGATGATGGATTTTAAAATAATTTATCAAAAAAAAAAAATCTTTAACGGGATACTACAACTTTTGGTGCACGGGGAATATATTTCTTATATATTTTACTTAAAAATTGTAAGTGATTCCGTCAAATTTTGACGGGCCCTACACTGGCAAGTATTTTTTAAATGAATTTTTAAAGTACTATCATTTTGAAATAAATAATTAAATATATTTTTTAACTTTTGAATAATTCGAGGAATGTTACACCTCTTTATCCGATTTTTGAATTACATAAAACAATGAATGACTTGATATTAAAAAAAATATATAGCTACATGAGAAAATATTAGCTCTCCTTTTAACCTATTTTTTTTATATCATCCTATTTTTTAAAATAAATGCTCACATGTATTCCCCTTATAAATTGCCGCAATACAATCACGTAAAAATCATTATATACTCTATCTATCTAACAAAAGTTGATCCTTTTTTTTTGGCACGTATTTCTACGCATCTTGATGATGAGTTTTAAAATGATTTTTTGAAAAAAAAAATCTTTTACGGGATAATACAACTTTTGGTGGACGGAGGGGAGTATATTTCATATATATATTATTTAAGAATTGTAAGTGATTCCGTTGAATTACGACGGGCGTTGCACTAGAAAATATTTTTTTTAAATGAATTTTTAAAGTACTATCATTTTGAAACAAATGATTAAATATATTTTTTTAACTTTCACTAAAAAATTAGACCCCGTCGATTTTCGACGGGCACAAAACTAGTATTAGTAAGAAACTTGAAAATATTTTAATCACCTTTAATATTTGTTTTATTACTTTTTTAAAAAAAAATACAAATTAATTGTATAAAAGGACGTCACTCTATGTGATGACGTGGAATACCATAAAAGAATCAAGTGTTGTCGACTAGGTGTGAAATTGCACTTAATTGGATCCGTTGTGACTTGTGAGCTTGTATACTAAATTTTAATTTCTATAATTATATGCATTTTTTCAATAATTTTGTTTAATTTTTATAATTATTTTTAGGATTTACCCATTATGGTTTATAATTATTTTTTAGTATTTAATTTCACATTTATTAGTTATATTAGGGTTGATTCATTCAAATCTAGGAAATATAATTATTAAAAATTTCAATTTTTATTTATGGTTGTTTATTATAGGGTTGATTAATTCAAAAATAGGATATATAATTATTAAAAAATTCAATTTTTATTTATGGTTGTTTATTATGACTTGCTATATTATACTCCATCCGTCTCAAGTATTACGATACCTTTCTTTTTGGCACGGAACTTAAGACGAGAGTGTTTAATGTGTAAAGTGTAATGTGTGTAGGAATGTGATGTGGTTTAAGTATTTAGACATATTTTAAACTAGAGCATCATAGATGCATAAAAACATATCCATGTTTGATCTTAAATGAAAGATCGTATCAAGACTTTTAATTTAGTATAAAAATCATAAAAATCGAATAACAAACGAGAAAGTTATGATAGTTTAAACTTTTAGGATTTAAATTATATTGGGATACGTGCTGAGAGATGGGTGGATGATGAGAATGTTAATTGTAATAAGGGATTTACTAATTGTACTATTAATTAGCTAATTATTTTCCAAAAAAGAAATGTGTCAGAATACTTGAGACGGCCCAATAAAGAAAGAGCGTCAGAATACTTTAAACGGAAGGAGTAGTAATTTTTATTTTTATAAAAAATAATAATATAATTTAAATTGAAAAGAAGATTGGTACGCCGAATTTTAAACAGGTGATCTCATCCGGTGAAATTGTCACTTTACACTTATTATTATAGTAAAATTCAAACCCTTCACGCAATCTTAAACACTAGGGCACGCGTTAATTACAATCAAAACAATAAGGAATTTTTTTAAAATAAAATTCTATGCATCATGTCAATTCGACTAATTCAGTAGGCTTGACTCAACTGGATTATTTTTATTATTATTATTATTATTATTATTATTTTGGTACCAGTAAATTTTATTACCACAAACCCAACAAACCGTTACAACCCTACTTCATCTCCAACCGCATCAGTATGCTTAGTATACCTAAACTCTATAAAACCTATCAGTATACTAGATGTTTAAGCTTCCTATCTTTCTTCTTGCATATGGCCATCATCACCTGACATTGACGCGCTACTATCTCTTCCCTGTTCTTCATGTTCTGCATCCTCCTCCCATTTCTTTCTTTCCATAGATTATAGCTAACAATAGCCAACATACAACGGTACAGTCTCTGCTGCATGTTATTGTTTGTGCACATGGTTTCCATATACTGTTTCTCTTCCTCCCACCTTCGTGCAGTTCTTTGCATTCCGCACCATGCAGCCACCTGCCTCCACACTTCCTTAGAAAATTCACATCCAAAGAACAAATGATCTAAGGTTTCTTCTTCCCTTTCACATAGGCAGCACTTTGGATCAGTTATTACTCCCATCTTTGCCAAATAGCTACAAGTAGCCAATCTCCCATGAAGTAACAACCATGAAACAAACACACACTTTGGTGGTGCTGCGTTTTGACACACCATCTTCGCCCAGGTTACTCTTTCAGTCTCTCCCAACAGTATATAATACATTTTCTTGATAGTGAAGGCACTACCACTGATCAGCTCCCTTCCTTCCCTTATGTTCTGCACGTATTCTCTTGCTTCTAGTAGTTTCCTCACTACCCAAGAGCAGTGCTGAGGTATCTGCATAGAGAAAATATCTCTCCCTCGAATGTAGTAGCCGTGGATCCATTTGATCCATGTTCGATCTTTCCTCAGATTCACATTCCAAAGCAGTTTGCATATAGCCGCCTTATTCCACACCTTCAGGTTACCAATTCCCATTCCACCTGCCTTCTTTGGCATTGTTACTCTCTCCCATGCAATAAGTGCTTGCTTTGAAGCTGTTGTCCTTCCAGTCCAAAGAAATGTTCTGCACGTAGCCTGTAACACTTTGACAATTTTTTATGGTAATAGAAACACCTGACACCAAAAAAGTTGGATACCAGCAATTACAGACCTAAGAAGCTGGACTCTTCCTGCATAACTGAGCAATCTAGCAGCCCAACCCTCCATTCTACTAAGAATTCTTTGGATCAGAGGCTGATACTGTGTTATACTCAACTTCTTATCTACTAAAGGTACTCCCAAATACCTAAAAGGTAACTCTCCTTCAGTCATACTTGTCATGTGCAGTATTTCTTGTTTAACTACTGGCTGTACTCCACCAAAATAGATACAACTTTTCAGCTGGTTGGCTTTAAGACCTGAGGCATTTCCAAATTTTTCCAAAACTCCCATCATCTGTTGAACAGAATTCACATCTCCCTTAGAAAACAACAACAAGTCATCTGCAAAACAGACATGAGTAATATCAAACTTCTTGCACTTGGGATGGTAGTGGAATTTCTTATTTTGTTTCAACTCCCCCAGACACCTATTAAGATACTCCATGCAAAGCACAAATAAGTAGGGAGAAATTGGATCTCCTTGTCTCAAACCTCTCTTAGCTCTAAAAGGGTCTGTTAATTCTCCATTAACCATAATAGTATAAGAGACTGTAGTAAGGCACTGCACTATCCAGTTTGAAAATCTATGTGGTATTCCAATTTCTTCCATGACTTGTATGAGAAAAGGCCACTCAACCGAATCATAAGCCTTTTGAATATCCACCTTTATCATACATCTTGGTGAGATATTCCTCCTACTATATCCTTTTATCAGCTCATTACTTAACAATATATTGTCAAAGATTATTCTCCCCGGCACAAAAGCTGATTGGCTTTGTGATATAACTCCATTCAAGACTCCTTTCAACCGGTTTGCCAATACTTTAGATATTATTTTATAAAGCACCGAACAACATGCTATAGGCCTAAAATTCCTCACCATATCTGTATTTGGACATTTTGGAATCAATGTCAACAAGGCAACATTGATCTCCTGTGGAAGAATACCTGTGGAGAAGAATTTCTGTACTGCTTCTGTCACCTCCTTTCCAATCCATTGCCAGCTTTTCTTGAAGAAATAGACATTAAAACCATCTATTCCTTGTGCCTTTAATGAGCTCATGCTGAAAAGTGCATCTTTTACTTCTGTTTCTGTGCAATCTGCAGCTAAGGTTCTCATCTGCTGAATATTCAGTTTGGCTCCTTTTCTCATCACATTCCTATCCAACATTGGGAGCTCTTCATTTGCAGTACCCATCAATCTTTTATAGAACTCCCTAATTTCCTCCTTGATAGCCTCATGTCCTCTCAATTCTCGCCCTTCAGCAATAATCAACTTATATATAGCATTGCTATTCTGCCTTTGTTTTACAGCTGCATGGAAAAACTTAGTGTTAGAGTCACCTAAGCTAATCCAATCTATTCTGGCCTTCTGCTGCCAGACACTTTCTTCAATCTTATCCCACTTCTCAATTTGTGCTATCAAATCCTTTTCTCTCAACATCATATCTCTTTGCTGTTGCTGCTTTTGTAGCTCCTGTAACAGCAATCCTGTCCGTTACTCCAGTGAACCATCTAGTGTTTAGTTCTTTTAATGGCCTTTTCAACAACTGACATTTCTTCCACACAGTTCTTAGATTGCTATCTCGCTGCCTCCTCTTCTACCTTTCTTGCAAAATTTGAGGAAACTTTTCATGATCTGCCAAAGCATTAAAGAATCGAAATAAGCTCTTCTGTGGCACATTTCTATCAAATCTCACTAGCTGAGGGCAATGATCCGACACTCCCTTAACCAATCTCTCCACTACGACCCCTGAATATGTATCCAGCCACTTCCCATTAGCAAAACACCTATCAATATTTGAGCAAATCTTATCTCCACCCTCCTGATTATTACTCCAAGTATATTGTGGGCCTATAGCTCTAATTTCTTGCATTTCAACCTCCTCAATGCACCGTTGAAACCCCTCCACATCTTTCTGTTGAACTGGAGTACCATTCAATCTATCTTCAGGTTTTAGAACAGCATTGAAATCCCCACCTATCATCATCGCTTCATGGCTGTTACTGCAATGTAGTTTAAGAAACTCCCAGAGCTGCTCTCTTTGCTCATGTGTGTTTAAAGCATAAACACCTACTAAAATTTGAGAAATTCCAGTAGAGACATCCAGTATCTCACAGACTAAAGCCTGTTCATGACCTTGGATCTCCTTAATGATAACTTTCCTTGGATTCCAACTAATCCAAACTCTACCATTTGTTGCAAACTCATAGTTATTAATACTATTCCACCCTCTACTAATCTTCTCCAGTATTTTTTGTGATTTTTCTTTTTTCACTCTCGTTTCCAACAAAATAGCAACATCCACCTTATTCTCGTGCAACACAACTTTTATTTCTTTCTGTTTAAAGAGCTTGTTGCACCCTCTCACATTCCAAAACAAGAACCTCATGGCACACCTTTGGGGAAAAGGTCCCCGCCCTCAAGAGTATTCTGCAATTCATAAAACACATTATCCATAGGAATATGGAGATGTCCCATTTGAATAGATGCAGGTGCAACATGTCTTGGACTCTTCCATTCCTCTTCCTTCTCTTCAGACTCCTTCCTCCCCTCTGTTTCCTTTGCTTTTTCCTTGGGTATCCATTGTTTTTGTGGCAGTTGCTCCAAGATAACTTGCTTCTTCTCTTTACATATATGTCCTAGCTTCTGACATTTAGGACAAAATATTGTTGGGGTTGTTGTATATAGCTAAAGCAAAAACGTGTTTTAGTATATATGACATGTATTCCACTGGTAACAATCACCTATCTGAATAAATATATTAATAAGAATAAGCCCTATATCTCATGTTTTAGAACACGTGGACGGCTCGGGTGTCAGGGAGATCACGCAGCGTTCGACAATAATTATGAGATATAAACAGTGTCACAGTCGAGATAGCTTGGGAAAACTATCGGTTTAGACTGCAACATAACGGTAGTGGCGGGTCTCAGTCGCTAGTTATGTTGGTACGGTGGAACGTATTAACAGGATCGAGTGAGATAAGGTTCTTCTGATACTGACCCTAGCAATAGGTGAAGAACTAGAGATCTTGGGATTTAGAGATATGATCTTAATCTCAATATGCTATTAGAGATATATGTGTTGTTCACTGTTACTTTGACTTGTATAGCTAAGGGTCTATCGCAGCATCCCTGATGACTTGCATCTTGGGTAACATGAGGGCACATAGTATGTCTAATTAGTTATATCGAGACACCGTGTCCGTATTAGGTTGAGAGATATCCCCTCAGGGAGTTCACAAGGTTTATTATACCAAGTCATGCATGCTGATTAAGTTCAGGTATAATAATAAGGGGTGAACGGGTACTACTTGAGGAAAATAAGATGTTAATTAATTATGAGCAGTCAGAGGAGCTCTAATTAATTAATGGATATCGGAGTCATTAAATACGGGGATAGCTCTAAATAAAGTATCAGCCCCAATCTACAAATTGGGACAGAGCGGTGATTCAGTTGTGATTCTTTAGTGGAATGCATCACAGCTCTAATGAAATAAATGTTCTGGGTTGATCATGGTTATTTCATTAGGTAAGGCTAAACTCTGTCTGGTATATAGATCCCTGGGGTGGCCCAAGAGCTCTTCAGGAAAGGAATTCAAGGTATTATTGAGGGATATCAGTTTTGGACTAAAAAGAGGCATTATGGGCTTGAGCCCAGTAATGTGGCGCCTACTGTAGTGTAAGGGACGCCAGTTTCCTCTTTTAGTGTTCATCTGATCTCAATAATTGTACTCTGGTTAATTATATAATTATGGAATAAATTAATATCTAATTAATTAAGATTTATTCTTAATTAAGGAATTAGATAATTAATTTAATAATTATATATTACTTTCCTTATAATAATTAGGATTAATTCTAATTATATTTAATTAGAATTTGTTCCAGTAATTATTAACTAAACCGGGCTTTAATTGATTAAAGCCCGTGACTTAGTGGACAAGGAAAGTGGCGCCCCCTCCTCTTATAAATAAGGAGGAGGAGATTCTCAAAAACTTAAGTGTTGCACTGTGAGAGACGCCATTCTACAGAGGGAGAATTCCTGGTTCCAAAGTTCCTAGACGCCCACACAGTCGAAGAACTTCGAGGAAAGGGATCACACCTCAGTAATCTAGACCTGTAGATTACTCCGTCGGCACAGATCTGAGGTATAACATTCTAAACTCGATTATATGATTTAGTTGCATTTAAATTATCACATCCAATTTGAAGATCCTGTGGGAAAAAGGAATGCTTTCAAGCAGCAGTTCCAACAAATATTGGCACCCATTCATAATATACCTGTTGTATTATCTCCTCCCCTTCTTTTCCTGTGATCGGGACCTTATAAGTAAGTGGTTTGGTTATATCCACCTCCACCAACAGTCGAGCGTATGATATTCGACTCTGCTGGGTGGTGCATTCATCTGCACATAACGGGGTTCCCAGCACACTGCCGATCCGGCTAAGCGAGTCTCCACTCCAGCAGTGAAGAGGGAGGTTCGGCAGCCGAACCCACAGTGGCACGTCCTTTAGTACCTCATCTTCAATCCTAAAATCAATTCTCCATTCCTTGATTATAACAGGTCGACTAGCAATCATATAAGGCCCCTCAAACAATAATCGTTCCTGCTATTCTCTAGTTCCACATTTTATGACAAAATAATCTTCATTGTGATAGAACAGCTCTACTTCCTCCACCTTACACTGAGTCTTTAGATAATTCCTCAAGTATGATATCGTAGGTGACTCTCCAATTACATAAAGTATTACATCATACTTCCATTTTGCAGCTTCAGACTCAATCTCATCTAATTTCAATTGTGCAGTTGGTTTTCCTTGGATTAGAACAGGAGCAACATATGAGAGACTCATACCTTTCCTGCGCAATGGCTGAGGTCCATCTTCAATTTTTGTAGCTTTTTCCTCCTTTTCCTGCTCCTTCTCTGCAAATTCCGACTGTGTATCCATAGATACCTTCATTTCCAGCTCAATCTTCTTCACTGATTCATTTCCAACCGATTCTTCTACACCCTTATTCACCTGCGAAACCCTCTCCTCAGTTGTTCGCGAGCTCTCAGCTTCATGATTCTTCACCAGATCTACCACCTTTGGGGGGGTCGTAGCTAGTATCTTCCGCGGCCGTCTCTTTGGCCTTCCGCCGCCCTTCGCCATGGTTGCGGTGCCGGAGTGCGCACGTTAGCACATATCCACTAACATGCGCTGGGAGAGAACTTGACTCAACTGGATTATTACAAGTGTTGTATTAAGTGGTAAATTCATTGTATGCAAAACACATCTTTATGTTCTTGTACATTTGTTATTTTTTAAAAAATTATCACTTTTTTTCATGATAATTGTTAGATCGTCACATTTTTTATTTATTTATAATAATTGTCATTTTTTATTTGAATGTTAGGGACACACACACCCTAATCTCAATTCTCACCCAAGTTTTGTCAAGAAAAAAAGCAACGTATACATTAGAATATAATAACGAAATTAAAAACTTAATGATGAAAAGACACACGCTCTCCCATGCGTATCCTGATTTTGATATAAGTAGTCCCATTTATTTTTTTAACTTTTCCGGCACGCATTTCCACCGAAATTTAGTACGGGTTTTAAAATATAATTTTAAAATATCGTTTTTTTTACGGGTAATTGATTACCGATTAATTTACTCATAGTGTCATAGTATCCCGTAAAAAAAACGATACTTCAAAATTATATTTTAAAACTCGTACTAAGTTTCGGTGAAAATACGTGCTGGAAAAGTCAAAAAAGTAAATGGGACTACTTTGGTGGGTTGAAGGTAGTAGTAAATTAATCGGTAATCAATTACTTGCAAAGGTAAAAAGAAAAGTTCCTCTTCCTTGTTTACACTTGAAAGCGACGTCTAATATTAATATATCTAAAAGTTTCTTAGTCGAGGCAAGCTGGCAGAAAGAGAAATAAATACAATCTAATAATATTTGAATATTCTAACCATAAATTAAGATTGGTGTTATGAAATTATTGAAAAAGTATATATTTTTATATTATTATCTCATAGGATTTACCGACAATTAAGATTCGGTCCACCACCACTCCACTACAAAACACAAACAGAAAAATGCAAATTGAAAAAGCCAAAAAGCGGATGTTGCGTAAGCTACGTCCATTTCACCTTATTTTATTATAAATTTAATTTTAGGAAAAAAATCATAGCTTTTCTAAGAAAAAGGAAAAATGCATAGCTTCTAGAGTCGCATGTGATGGCCATTAACCATATCATGAATGCTGCCAAATTATATTAGGAATGCTCCCTAACTCACCGTCGGCATATGTAATGTGCTCACGGCTAAAGTGAGAGTAATACGTAATATTTTTTTTTTTTAGAGTTTAGTTCTTTTTAGTATTTTTTTTATAATGTTTATTTTTATAAAATATATTAATAATATTTTTTTCTTAAATATAATACCACCTTCAGCCGTGAGCACATTAAGTATAGTCAAGATGAATAAGAGAATATTACTCGTAACTATATATGCTCTTAATGTGCTAATAATGGAATATATGTGATAAATTTAATTGGGTTCAAGCTTTGACCATTTCATAGTTTGAGTTATTACTGCTTATCTTTTGCCGTAAGATGGTAATTAAATTATCGAGTAAGAATAATTAGTTTAATATATCGATTCTAGACATGAAGAGAAGAATTAATAATTACAGAATCTAGGAACTTAGGCAGAATATATTATACTATACCTTTCATGTTCAAATGTGTGTTTATAATTTCATTTTAGTTCGTCCTTTAAATGCGTATATTTTTTTATATTTGAATAAAGTAACAAATAGAAATCTACGGTAGATATCCCTGTAACGTATACCACTTTATGGTAAGATTTTGTACAAATACCCCTAATATTACAAAGTAGGTGCAATTAACTAACCCCCAACACTTATAAGAAAATATAAAATATAAAATAATAAGTATTACGCAAAATATTCATAAAAATATAATTGAAAAAAAAGAAGATATAAATCTAGGAAATTAAAAACACATAATATAATACTTTAATGCAAAACATAGATATGACTTTAGTTACTTCTATATTTAATTTAATTAGTTAGTTATAACTTGTACCTAATAATATATTAATATATATATATATATATATATATATATATATATAATGATTAATTATGTGAACACTTATTCTTCCTTGAAAACTTAAACCTATGTATTTTTATACATGTAATAATGTATCTATACTCTTATGATTGCGCATCTTCATAAATAATGCATTAATGAATATATTTTTGTTATCTTTTATTTTTATCCATATAATAATGCATATGTCAATCGTAAACTATGATCAAATGATTAATGGTGTAGATTGGTTTCGAATTTGCGTAGGAGATTTACTTTTCATTTTGTTATTTTTTTCAATAAAATAAATATGATAATCATGAATTTTGTGAAATGTAGCTATACATAGGGCAGTGGCAGAGCCAATTTGAAGCAAGGGTTGCCTCAAGCCACCCCATTTAAAAAATAAATAAAAATTAGTTCTTATTATTTCAATCAAAATCCGAGATTATTAATTTGAGCCCATGCCAACTACAGAAGAGAGAAGAGCCGTCGTGGGCGCTGAACAATTTTTTGTTTTTTTGATGTGTTGTTAGATTAAAAATTTATTGGGCCAAGTCAAAATTAACCTAATTAAATAAGATTAGTGGGCCTAATCTTCTCAATAAAAAATGAAGTGGGCTTAGCTAATGCAACTACTTATTTTTTAATCTTTGCTACATCACTTTTTTTTTCCCCCCATAAGAACATAGATACACAAATTGAAAATTAATTCAATTTTCTTCTGTTCTCTAACTTCTAGCTATCTCGCTTTACTCTATTATGTTCGCCGGTGTTTACCATACAATTTCATATGTCTGGAAAAATAATTTTATCTCACTTTTTTCCTTTGAATTCAATTTTTATGATGCACATCGATTTTATTTATCTCGCTTAAATTAAGAACTATAGAGAAGAGCATCGTAAATTAAGAATAAGAAAAACACCATTTAGTGGATATATTGAGAAAGATATTGTAGTATTTTCAATCGACACGTATGTGAACACGACAATTGCCATTATTTTCAGGTCAACTTTAATGTTTCACTATGAGTTTTGATTATCTGATGCAGGGCTTCTTAAAAAAACAATACATTGCAGTATCGGATTCGCATCCGTATCGCATTCATGTGCGATTCGCGGCGGACTCGCACCCAATTCGCCACATGACGTATTTTTATTTAATTTAATATAAATAATAACGGATACGCGAATCCGATAAAGAGGATTTGAGAATTCGGAGTTAATGGGGTTATTTTTGCTATAACTTAAGTTTTTAAGAGATATTTTGCAAATCTTAAACATTGTTTATTAAAAGAAAAAAGGAAAATAGAATCAGAAGACATACGTTGTATATTTAGTTGCACTGTTTCATTATTTTTCATATATATTTAGTTTATGATTTATTTAAATTTTATGTATAATATAGGCATTATATAATAAATATAAAAATAAAAATAAATATACGTACGTATCCTAGCCGAATTGCACCCTATATTATCCCCACGCTTGTATCGTATCACCCCCGCCCCGTGCAACATAGGTTTTGACTGATAAAATTGAAAATTAAATACAAAGAAATAAATAATAAACCCCTAATCAGATTGTTGAATCATAATCAATTAGTGTACGTAAAGTTGAATTGAATAATAATATTGTCAAATTGAAGAAAAAGATGAATAAAAATCAAGAAAAATCAATTTTGGTACATGCTTGGTACATCTTAATGGGGTTAGAGGATCTCATGTGACCTGATCTATGCTAGTAAAGGAAAAGGAAAAAGAATGTGGAAGAAACCAGTACAAATAAAAAAACACATGGTTCTACACAATTTTTTCAAGGTCAGAATTCGAATGAATCTATATTTAAGAGATCTTAGCCTAGAGGTTCTTGGATGTAAATACCAACTCCAAAACTTTGACTCTATATATGGTAAGAATTCGATTAAAACGTTATGTGGCGTTTCATCGAACAACTTGAGCACTTCCTAGAATACAAAGAATTTTGCAGGCATTTCATCGAACAGTTCTGGCGCGTGCTACATAGTCGTTCTAACCATGAAGTATACATTTGTTACGGTTTTGACTGGACAGGATCACTAATTTTTGCCAGATCAGAAGATGAGAGTTTCCGCAGCTGATGCATGTCCGGTGGTGGCGGCAACATCTTCTCGTCGGGGGCATTTCCATCCTTAACGATGAATGCCAATTTTCATTCCCCAGCTTTGGTCATGTTGCATCTCCTATTACAACGACGGACGGTCGCCATATGTCATGAATATTTTCAAGATCAACAAATTTGTTTATGTTAGAGTGAAGGATAACTTGCTTTCTTATTTATTGATAGTCAATAGTGTATACAATATATAGGGTGGAGGATATTCCCTATATGGCAATGTAATCAAGATAAAATCAATCAATGATATTCTAATAATACTCTAGCACTAATTTAGCCTAATCAACGATTTCTTTCCAACACTCCCCCTCAAGTTAAGTGACGGGATTCCCGATACTTAACTTGCCCAATACGTTTTCAAAGATCTTTGAGTTCACCGCTTTAGTCAAGATGTCCGCCAATTGATCTTCTGACTTGACATGTGGCATTTCAACAATCTTGTTTTCAATCTTCTCCTTGATGAAATGTCTATCGATCTCCACATGTTTAGTCCTATCATGCTGAACTGGGTTCTCTGAAATACTAATAGCAGCTTTATTGTCACAAAAGAGCTTACATGGCTTCGGCGTGTAAAGATTCAGCTCAGACATAAGCTTTCTTAACCATAATATTTCGGTCAGTCTATTCTTGATCCCTCGAAATTCAGCCTCAGCACTTGATAATGCAACCACCTTCTGTTTCTTACTTCTCCAAGTGACGAGATTCCCTCCCACAAAGGTAAAGTATCCCGAAGTGGACCTACCATCACTTAGACTTCCTCCCCAATCCGCATCAGTGAACCCACAAATGTCGAGATGACCATTCTTCTCAAATATCAGTCCATAATCAACGGTCTTCTTCAGATATCGAATTATCCTCAGAACGGCTTCCCAATGATCCTCTTGTGGTGAGTGCATAAACTGACTCACAACTCCTACTGCATAAGCTATATCTGGCCTTGTGTGAGAAAGGTAGATAAGCTTCCCAACCAGCCTTTGATATCTTCCAATGTTTGTTGGTTTCCCTCCTTGAACAATTTCCATTTTGTGATTTGTCATCATAGGTGTATCAGCAGGTTTGCACTCAAGCATTCCAACTTCAGCTAGCATGTCGAGGATATACTTCCTTTGCCTTATGAAGATGCCTCTTTTTGACCTCAATACTTCGATTCCCGAGAAATATTTGAGTGGACCCAGGTCCTTCATCTCGAACTCTTTGAACAAGTTGTTTCGCAACTCATTCATCTCTTCTTTATCATCTCCTGTGATAATCATATCATCAACATAAATGATAGGGCAAGTAATTTTACCACTTCTTTTCTTGAGAAACAATGTGTGATCAGAGTTGCTTTGTATATATCCATACTTCTTCATCGCCTCCGTGAACCTCCCAAACCATGCTCTTGGAGATTGTTTCAGTCCATACAAAGTCCTTTGAAGTTTGCATACTTCTCGACCACGAAACTCCTTAGTAAATCCTGGAGGAGGAACCATGAACACTGGTTTTTTTAGCTCTCCATGCAAAAAGGCGTTTGTTACATCAAATTGGTGTAGAGGCCAATCTTTGTTGCTGCCACTGAGAAGAGCACCCATAATGTGTTGATCTTTGCCACTGGTGAGAACGTTTCTGAGTAGTCAATACCATAAGTTTGAGTGTACCCTTTTGCCACAAGACGCGCTTTGTATCTCTCAATGGTTCCATCTGGTTTGCGCTTGATCGTAAACACCCATCTACACCCAACAGGTTTGACTTCTCTTGGAGGTTCGGCTATGACCCAAGTGTTGTTTCTCCTCAGTGCCTTCATTTCTGTATTCATTGCCTCTCTCCAATGTTCATGCTCCATTGCTTCCTCGGCGTTTCGAGGAAGATCTTCCTCCTCATACAGTGCTTCCTCATATGCTCTTGCCTGCTTGGTCAGGTTTCCTCGTACAAAATTTGCCACTCCATGCCTACTTTTTGTACGAATGATTTCAGGGGAATACCTCTTTGCTGGCATCCCTCGAGTGCTTCGATGTGGGAGAATGTACCTTCCAGTGTCACTGTCCACTGTGTTGTCCACTTCATTATCTGTTACATCAACAGATTCTACAATATCTCCAGTATTATCAGGATCAGGACTAACCTCGGATATCGGTTGAATTGGATCAGACGGTAACTGAGGGATTTCTGGTAGACATGGTGATCCGGTGGCAGTGATCATAGCTGACTCGGGTGGATCCTCAACGGAAAGGACCGATTGTGGTTGAAGAACAAGCCAGCTAAGGGAGTCGTCATGATTACCCCACTTACTACTACTCTCCCCCTGAATCCCAAGGTGGCTATCATAGAAAAAATCGGTTTTTAAAAAATTGCAATTCACAGTTGTGATAACTTTTCCCGTAGCAGGATCAAAACACCTATACCCCTTCTGATTTACCCCATAACCAACGAACACACACTTAGTAGCACATGGTGATAATTTCGTTCTTTCATGTTTAGGAATATGCACAAAAATGGAGCATCCAAAAACCTTAGGGGGAAGACTAAGAGATTCCGGTATTTTGGCTTGTTGGGCTAGGATATCGAGAGGAGTTTTCATGTTAAGGATTTTTGTAGGAAGTCTATTAATCAAGTAAACAGCGGTTCCTACAGCTTCGGGCCAAAGAAAAGTGGGTACCTTAGAGTCAATCATTAGGGCACGGGTTATTTCCAAAATGATCCGATTTTCCTTTCAACGACTCCATTCTGTTCGGGTGTATACGCACATGAGGTTTGATGCACTATTCCGCATTGGTTACAGAATTCAATCATGGTATTATTCACAAATTCCCTACCATTATCGGATCGAAGGATTTTTGTGGTGGTTTGAAATTGGGTTTTGATCATTTCAAAAAAATAGGTAAACTTCTCAAAAACCTCAGATTTATGTCTTAAAAATAGATCCATGTCATCCTAGTGCAGTCGTCTATAAAGGAAACGAAATATTTCAGACCTTTTCCCCATAAACCGGAGCAGGACCCCAAACATCAGCATGCACCAAATGAAACATATGTGTAAAACGAGTATTCGAAGGTTTAAAGGTTTGCCTGTGGCTTTTCGCCAAAACACAAGTTTCACAGCAAAAATCTTTTGGAATTACAAAGTTTGGAAATAAGAGTTTAAAGTAACCCGGGGATGGATGTCCTAATCTTCGGTGCCACAACGTCGCCTCTCCTTTTGAGGAACCTTGAGTCAGCATCACACTCCCATGTTGGATTCTCCCGTCTACATAATAGAGACCATTTTCCTCAGTGCCACGCCCAACGATCCTCTTCATCCGAATATCCTGTAAGATACAAAAACCCGGGTATATGAGTAGAGTGCAATCTAATTCTTTACTCAATGATTGACTGATAGTAATTTTTGTGTTAAGCCCGGAACAAATAAACAATTCGAGAGTTTCAAGTAAGGAGAGATTTCAATAGTTCCGGCCCCAGCAACTGCGATTAATTCTCCATTTGCAGTTCTGATGTGGGTTTTTGTCACCTTGCTCATTTCACAAAAATCAGATAAATCCGGGGACATGGTATCTGTGGCCCCGCAATCAAATATCCAGCCTTTAGAATTAATTATCCCCCTATTTTGAGCACTTAAAGCAGCGGAAATATTTGGCAAGCAACTAAACCGGTTTTGGGTTTTAAGGGGAGAATAAACATACTTATGTGGCAGGTTAGCATCTTTATAAAAAAATGAGGGACTGGTTTGCAAATTATGGTTTGCTATAAATATCAAACCTCTACCTCCTTGTCCGCCATTTTCGCCTGGAGATGAAGATCAGCCGTCGGCTTTTCTTTCGCCTTTGTCGCCGGTGGATCTCGTCTCCACGAAATATCCTCCGCTACGGCCTCTGCCTTCGTTGCCGTCTCGTCTCTCCCCGGCGGCCGCTGGAGTTTCCTGCAGATTTGTCGCCGCTGTTCCCATAGCAAGCTTGGCTTGTGGTTTCATCTTCTTCTCCTCCCACCACTTAGGGTAACCGACCCTTAAGAAGCATGTTTCTCTCGTATGTCGGGCCTTTCCACAATGCGAACACCACAGTGAATTTTTATCTTCTTTTCCGCCGCCGCCGGGAGGTCTGTGCGTGGTTCTTGGCGTCGAGGTCTGGTGCGGAGCGTTCCCTCGTCCTCTGCTCATCTGTGCCCGGTATCCATGTCTGATGTCGCTGCCCGATGATGGTTCTCCGGCTGGTTCTGCGGTGGGTGAGACGGACGCCGATGGCATGATCTTCCGTCGATCCGCCTCCCGTCGGACCCATCCGTAGGCGGCCTCGACTGAGGGCAGAGGAGATTCCTTCAAGATGTCTCTCCGGATCGCATCGTACTCTTCGCCCAGTCCGGCGAGGAATCTGAACAGCCGCCGTGTATTTGTATACTCTCTCCACTGTTTGACTCCCTTGTCGCAACAGGAGATGGGAGTTTGCTGACATCGATCTATGCTGATCCATAGTCCATTTATCTTCCTATGGTATGTCTCCAAATCCTGACTTCCTTGACTGATCTTTGTTGCTTTTTCTTCTAGATCATATATCAAGTACGGGTCAGCCTTATTTTCGAAGGTGACGGCGAGGTTGTCCCATAGGGCTTTCGCCGTCTGGTGATGGGCAAAATCTCCGATTAGTTCTTCTTTCATGTTCTCGATGATCCACGAGAACACGACAAGATCTGATTCCTCCCATTCCCGGTAGCCATTGCTCTTCGGCGCTGGTGGTTCATCTAGGATATGGGAGGTGGCTCGTCGGCTTCCGATCGCGACTTTCATCAGTCGTGACCAAAGAGGGTAATTTATGCCATCAAGTTTGAATGTCACTGTGACATTCTTGCTTGATCGCAGCTCTGTTTGTGATGTGGTTTTTTCGTCAGTTTCTGAGTCTGACATTATTATTATTATTATTATTATTTTGGGTGTACTAAGGGGCGATGATGAAGTTTTTCTGAGCCCTTGGCTCTGATGCCATGTTAGAGTGAAGGATAACTTGCTTTCTTATTTATTGATAGTCAATAGTGTATACAATATAATAGGGTGGATGATATTCCCTATATGGCAATGTAATCAAGATAAAATCAATCAATGATATTCTAATAATACTCTAGCACTAATTTAGCCTAATCAACGATTTCTTTCCAACAGTTTATTTAAATCTTTAATTATTGTTTGTTTAAGAAATTTATATAATACATGGCAACCATCTGTCGTTGCAATTGGAGATATAACACGAAATTACAATAGCGGATCCGATCGATTTTGGGTCCCACTATTTTTTCATAGCCCTCCTCAACTCCGGCCCTGTTTCTATCTTACGTATGATACTCTCTCTGTCTCGTTCCATTTGGCCTAATGTATCATTTTATATAGGGATGCAATCCTCTTTGTTCCAAATTCAGTGTCCCAATACTCTATCTGTTTCATTCCATTTAGCATACTCTATCTGTTTCGTTCCATTTGGCCTACTCTATCTGTTTCGTTCCATTTGGCCTACTGTGTTATTTTATGGACGGGATCCTCTCTGTTCCAAATTCTGTGTCCCAAAATTTAAGTTCTATTAGTTTTATATTGTTTAATATAAAAAATAAAAAAATAAAAAATTGTGTTCTCTTCAATTTATTCTTACAATATTATTTACATTCTCTATTCTAACACTTGTATGTAATATATTGTAAGACCATCTTGTATATGGCTTAGCTCTCACTCAAAGCATCACATATGTATGAATTAATACTGATCTAACTTGTTGACTATCTCTACAATATTATTAGTACGTGAGACAGCTAATCCATATTCGAATTATTTCAGTTTATCACCTTCTTTGTGAGATTCAAATATCTTAACCTTAGATTTCTTTTTGCCGGTTTGCCTCTTTTCTGCAGCCTTTATTAAAACAAAAACAGAGACAGCTAAAGACATTTGCCAATAATTTAAGTATATATACCATCTTTTTTTGGCAGATTTGAATATCTTAATATTAGATTTACCTTCGTACATACATAAAAATGAGGACCTTTCTCTCTCTCTAAAGCTACCTAGAATGAGTACATATATAGCAAAGCTTCCTTCGGATTGCATTGTAAGATTCATTATTGTTCCAAAAAAAGAATTAAGATATGTACATTAAAGTCTTTGACTTATAGTTTAAATAACTCATATTTATCTAATAAGTTTGGTTATCTTTATCCTCAAGGAGATTTTTTATTTCTACATAAACAACTAAAATCTGCCCTTGTCAATTTGATGCCGATCAATTGTTCGGCAAAATGCAGGAAAGAATGTCTTGCATATTCAGTATTGGTGAATTAGGTGCCCACCAGATGTTTGTGGAAAATGCTAAAAAGAAAATTAAAATCGTATAGCACTTAAAATTTAAAAAAAAAAAACAGAGACAAGTAAAATGATACGATGATAGTAAATTAACAATGTAACAATTCATTGGAATAATTTTTAAGATTAAAATCATATTATTATTATTATTATTATTATTATTATTATTATTATTATTATTATTATTATTTTAAAATTACAAAGTACAAATAATAATTTGATAATCTATTGAAATGATCCGTTAAATTGTGTTCCTAATATAAAAAAATAATTATTCTGGCCGACTGTAAATTAGATTTTCATGGATAATATGAATAGTATATTTTGTTATAAAATCTTATATTTAACTTTGTTTGACCACCTCCGTACCATATATTCATATTAAATTTTTTTGGACACGTTATGTTAAGATTAGTTGATAGTGATTGATAAAGTTGTTGAAAAAATATAAAAGATAAAATTCTTGGAAGAAGATATAAAGTGGTGGCCCAAACTAGTATTTTTATAAATATAGTGTAGCTTTAAGATTTTAGATTAAGTAGGGCGTAAGAGAATTTTCGCTATTAAGATTTACAATTAAAATTATTGAAGAAAATTACATAAAATTTGTATAAAATTAAGATTTGATACATGGTTAGAACACGAAAAATGGTATAGATAATCCTAAGTGACAAAATAGAAACCAAATAAAGAGGCATGATATTTCTGTCACATTTTCCTTATAACAAACACCACACGAACCATGCAATTACTACTTTGCTTGATGACATCATAAACAGATGCCTGACGTCACAATTCAAGTTAATTTCATTCCCTCACACGAAGTTAGGGTTGTAGGTGGTGTAGACGTTGAATTCCAACACGGCGCTTATGTTCGGCACGATAGAATAAGTGGTCTGAATAGCGTACCCACGAGCGAATCGGAAAGGGCCGGTGCCGCTGACGACGGAGAGCTCCCTTTTGGCTTCGTTGATGGGATTCCGGCCAAGAATGCTGATGGTGCTGCCGGCGAAATCCCCCGTCGTGAAGTATATGTTGACGTTCAAGGCGATGCCGATCGTCTTTAAGTCGGCTCTGGTGACGAGGCCTTGCATGCGGCCTACCGCCTCGGAGCCGGCGTCCCCCTCCGCCGTGACCAGGTCATCGATGGCGCGGACGGTGCCGAAGCGCGAGGGAAAGGTGTCGGTGATGGAGGCTTTCACCACGTCGTACGTGGTGGTGTTGGGGTTGTCCACACTGAGATCGTGGACGAAGAAATGGATCGCCTTTTCTTTTCCGCGGCAGATGTCGCGGAGGAAGTCTGTTTCTTCCTCCGCAACCAGCTTTCTTGTGTAGCAAACACGAGATTGTTAGAATAAGGCTTATCTTGGTAATTTTTTTTGTTTCTTTCCTTTTTCTTGAAACTTCTTTTAGGAGATTTTAATCAAGAAAAAGAATTAAAAAGAAAAAAAAAATGGAGTAGGGATTTGATTTTGGTGTGTTTGGTTTTGTCATATCGGAATGGGTAAATAAAGAGTTTTCGGAAGAATGTCAACGCCTAATGAGATCCTCTATACCAACTACGATGTTTCAATCGCGTACCAAAATGGATCATAATAAACATTAAAGCTAAAAATGGAATATTTAAAAATAATATACCCTAATTTTGGATTTAACAACCCTATCTTAGCTAATAAATTTGAAATTAAATGCTAAAAGATAATTATAAACCCTGATTGGATGAAGAACCCTTGAAATAATTATAAAAGTAAACCAAATCATTGTAATTAAAATTATTGAATAAAAATGTATAAAATTAATAAAAATTAACAATTGGTATACAGTTGGAAGACCAATTTGGGTACAGAGGATCCCAAGTGCACATGTTAGTGATGATTGAAGGAAATAGAAATTTACAAATACACCTGCGATGTTTTCTTTTAATTCCAATCTTATATTACAATTCCGTAGACATCTCCCGTTGTAACAATAGATGATTATCACGTGTTCACAATATTTTTAAAACTATCGATCAATAATTTAAAATTTTCATAATAAAAAATATTGATTTAGAAATATTGTGAACACATGACAATCATCCATTTATGCAATAGATGTCATACGGAATTACAATAGAGTATCCAAATCGTCTTTCTTTTCATATTTTTCGTTTCTTTCCTTATTGTAACTTGTATAGATTTAGTTTCTTTAATTTCAATCTTATATATAATTCCGCAGCGGATTCCTGATACCACAACGATCCATGCGCCTACGTGGCGTCCCTCTACATCCTCCATTTTCTATTTATCTAAAATTGAATATATATTCAATAATAATAAAAACAAAAATTATTTAAATCATATACATAATTATCATATATTCTATTGGATATGTATTGTATTGGATATGTATTGTATTATAAAAAAGTTTGAATACTTACGCCATCGTCTTATACAATTTGACAACAAAGATAAATAAAACATTAATTAAAATAAATAATGGGTATCTTATAGGTATTCTATAAATAAAGATAATAATGCTCCATTACACATAATAAAACTCTTAACATGCTCATATTGACATGTATTATACAATTTATCATTGCACGATAAGTTACTTTTTTAGAACCAATTCAATCATCCCAATTCTACTTCCTTTCTAATTCTAACTATATCAATCTACTTCTATTGAAAATCTAATTACATTGATATTTATATTCATATATAATGGACAATACTATATTCTCTATACACCCTCAAATCGTCCTTCGCTCATCCTCCTTCGGTTGCTGCTCGCTTTGATTGCTTTTATTCATCTATTAGATTGCCTTTCTTCATCTATTATAATATTTTATTATAACGTTGTATACAATATCAGAAGAAACTCATTCGGCAACATCTGCAATAGTGCTTCCAATGATAAAGAATACTGTTTTTTTTTTAGTTGAATTTGTTAATCGCTTGAATTTGATAGCCCACCCTTCGTCGCCGTTGCTGCGGGAGTGATGCCGCCGCTGCAGAAGTTTTGGATGAGCGCAGAATAGGTTAAAGGGCGTTTCATATACTCTCTATACACAATTGATAAAATTTGTGTAAAATTTTGTATGAAAATTAATCAAATTCTATAGGAAATGTAATTATAATTATATTTATATTTATATGTAATTGAAAACACTATATTGGGGTATTTCATCGAACAGTTGGAATACTTCACAGAAAACAAATTCTGCGAGATATTTATCGAACGACTGCACGACACTACACTTATCAAAACGCCTATACATACAATTCAACTTCTATTCTAAGTCTAACTATATCAATCTACTTCTATTGGAAATCTAAATATAATAATATTTATGGACAATTCTATATGATAATGAACTTCTCTAATCGCTCAATCCTCCTTTGGTCGCTATTTGCTAAGATCCCCCTTCGCCTCGATTGCTCGCTAATCACAATATATTGAGTAATGATCCTTGAAGAATTGTTTGAAAACGTGAGTTTATAATTCTTAAAAAATATTTTTGACCAAAACATGATGCTATTAGAATGCTACACTCAACTGGCAGACGCGTTAATCTCCAGATGAAGGAATGAATAAAAAGCTAAAATTATATTTTATCCTATTTATGTGTAGATTGTATCGATGCTAATCTTATGTTTTGTTTAATAATTGTATATTATATCCTATTCATATATGGACTCAATATATCAATTCTATTTATTCTTTAAACAAAGTACAGAAGAATTTCAAATTCTTCAACACCATCTGTCTTTCAAAATTCTGCTTTTGGTTCGTTTCAACTAATACATAAAGTTCTTGCTTGAATAATTCAAGAGATGGTTATAATCTGATTTCAATATTTTAAGTAATGTATATTTTTTTAAATGAGTATTGATATGAGTAATATTTTTTAATCTGTAGAGTTTCAATGGGTAATCGTCTTAATAACGACAAAGAAC
>CM038110.1:4282010-4295108 GCA_001642375.2 Mentha longifolia | reverse complement strand
ATCTGTCTATGTAATCTGCTCCAACCATACTCGAAGATTTCGTACGAAGGTTACAGAAGACTGAAGATAGTTCGAGGTATAGGAAGCTTGACCTGCAAAGTCCAACCTGAGTTGTGGCTGAGGAACCTGTCCTCAACTCAACGACCATAATTGTGTCAGTGTACGGTTCTGTATGTCCTGACACACACAACGGCTCTATTACAAATGCTTCTCTATAAATACCTCAAGTCATTCCAGAAAGAAGGTACGGGAAACTCAAATTACAAGCTGAAACGCTGCTGAAATCTCAAGCTAAATATTCATACAATCAACACTCGAAATCACTAGAGCTTTCCCAAGTGTTGATCTTTGAAGATTTCTATTCTTTCTAGAATCTGTCTTACTAGAACACAATCCACACTCTCACTACCATCACTGTTGATATTCAGTGTAGTTGATAGAGTTGTATTCCAAACGTGATAGCTTTTCACAGCTTTCCAGTTTGATTATTAGTGCTAGTTGTTTAGCATTAGTAAGATTGTATGTAAGTTTGTATGTAAAGTTAGGAGAGACACGACTCAAGATTCGTGCTAGATTCAGTCTAAAGAGAGACTTGAATTTGGACTGGAACCTCCACCAGTGTTAAAAGGAGCGAAAAATCTCAAGTTAAGGGATTACAGATTCGACGGGATCTGGCGTGGACGTAGGAGCTGTTTACTCCGAACCACGATAAAAATTCCTCGTGTTTTTCTCGCTATTTATTCTTACATTCATTTACACAGTTTGCATGATTCACAACCTGCACCACTATAACCTGTCTTGCATGAACACTTATCTGAACTAAAGTTTTCTTTGAAAACTGTTTCGAAAACTGTGTTGAAAACTGTTAGCCAACCTTTCCACCAAACTTCCGCACGCAGGTTAGTTTTGCAAGCTCAGCAGTTCACTGTTTGAGCTGGAAAAACTAAACTGCTCTGATTAACTGAAGTGACGACTCAGTAAGATCAAATTGTTTTGAAAAGTCAAAACTGTTGGCTAATTGGTGTATTCTCCCCCCCCCCCCTATACACCAATATCTATTTATCGGGACCTACATTAAATTTTAATTGAAGACAACTTGAATAAGTAAAAATTTACAACGTGGTATTATCACATCAGCAGTGGGCACATTAAGCGTGTCCACCGTGGGTAGGAGAATATTTTCTGTACTCATTTATCGGTATCTCTCAATGATTATATAGGATTAGTATATATTTGCACATATACAATATGAATATCACGCCACCCATTGTTCATTTTATATAAATAAAAAAAAGGTTGAAGAGGGTTATCATTGCTCGGGTGAGTATATTAGTGATGCATGTCAAATTGCTCGTTTGTTCACTATAATAGAAATTAGATTAAGGATTGACAACATTTCTCAAGTTGTTCTTTATTCGATTATATATAAAAAATAAGTTCAAGATAGTTGTATTCTCAAGTACTCGATTTCATAAAAAAATAAGTCAAGGAGAGTTGCATTAAAAGCATCCCGTTTCTTTTCAGTATGGTAATTGAGAAGACATTGTAGTTGTCTTCCTTTGAATATCATCAAGTCATCTGTTATTCGATATAGTAGAAAAATATTTTAAAGAAGATAATATATTTTGAGTAGTTGTATTCTTTTGTAATGGTCAAGTTGCTCTTATTTTCACATCCGCTCGTCCCTATCCTATATCAAAATTGGAGAGAATATTAATGAATGTTAATAGGGAGAGTTGCATTAAAAGTATCTCATTTATTTTCAACATGGTAATTGAGAAGACAGTGTTGTATTTCTTTGAATATCATCAAGTCGTCCGTTGTTCGATATAGTTATAATTTTTTTTAAGAGGGTAATACTTTTTAAGTAGTTGTATTCATTCGTAATGGTCAAGTCGCTCTTATTTTCGCATCTGCTCGTGCCTACCCTATATCAAAATTGAAGAGAATATCAATGAATTTTCTCTTTAAAATTTTTATAGACAATCATTCATTTGTTAGGATCATGAGATGCATTGTATAATTCATTTGTCTCCTCTGTCTCAGCTTACTTTCTATTTCGAGTTGTTCCATTTATCAAAAACCATTCTCAAACCGAGAAAGATATTATCTTACTTAAACGTACTTAGCATTATAAGGAAATACGACTACTTAATAAAATGTTTATTAAATTCATTCATGGAAGTTTAATTAATTTTTTGTAACACAATTAGTTGAAATTTAAAGACCGCGCTACAAATTAAGGATTAGAATACAAAATATTAATGAATATCAGAGATATGAGGAATGCTCCAATGCCACCGTGTGCACACTTGCCCATGGATGACGTGACAATACCATAAATAAAGATAAAAACTAAACCCTACTAAAAAAGTCTTAAAAGGAAAAATTACAGACGTGACATTGCCACATCAGCAGTGGATACATTAAGTGTGCCCATGGTGGGTAGGGAAACGTTTCTGTTAGAGATATATTGGTGGAGTTCCATAAATAATCGATGTGGGATAGTTGAAATTAAATAAAGTTAATGAATTATAAAGTAAAAGCCATAAGAATCTAAGAAAATATTGACAAAAATTCACAATAGTGCAATGTAAAATTGTGATCCGTCTTCGTATTATATATATATATATTAAAATATGAGATGAAATATGAAATTTTTATCGTTCTTTTATACCATCTAACTACATGTATATGATTGATTTTGGGTTATTGGTGTGAGATCATAGATTTTAGAAAATAAAAATAATATTTCCTTCAAAATAATATTAATAAAAATAAAATTGAAAGATAGCAATACAAATATTGAGGAGAACTAAAGAGTGCTTCTAATAATATATGTAGTTGGTTTTTATATTTTGTTTTGGAAATAAAGAAAATAAATAAATAAAAGATAAAAACCTAAAAATCTTTTGTGTATTGATTAGTAGTATAATTTCTATTAGTCTAACATTTACGTATTCAAAGCTTTTCGTCAACATAATAATTATTCAATGATTATACATACGTAAACTTACATCAAACTTTGAGATAGAAGTAAACTATATATATATATATATATATATATATATATAATAATTGAATATAAATAATCAAGTATCTATAGGTGATTTAAATTATAAGACTTCTATTCAAATTGAAATTCTATGAAGATATATATATATTAATTAGATTAAAATATTGACTAATTAGCCAAAATTATGAGAATTTAGCAAAATAATCAAGAAAAATTGTGGTTGATCGACCTTTATTTTGCTATTATATATATATAGATGATTAATTATCAATTACTATTCATGAAAAGCATCAAGAATCGCGACGAATGATCGATTAATCATACGCGTTAAAAAAAACTCAATATATGCTTAACTACCCCCTTCAAAACAAAAATGTAAAAAATACCCTTTTAAATGAGATAATGTAAAAACTACCCTTTGAATTATTTTAATGTATTGTGGGTCACATATTTTATATTTAAAAATTACTAATATGGCCCACTCTCAATTATTTTTAATGATGAGGAGAAGTGACGCCTCACTTGTTTTTTTTCTTCTTTTATTTATAATTAACGGAATGAATAGTATTAGTAATAAATTTTCTGCATACATGAATGCGAATTTTGACATATTGGTCCTGCAAAAAAATCGATTCAATTTCGTCTGTTATATCACAAACGTAACAGTGATAAAATTAATAATTTTGGTATCCTATGCCAACCACACAACCCACGAAACTCAATATATACCATACTTAAATTGCGATAGAATTCAAAGGAAAAAAACCAACTCACCAAAATAATTTTTCTGAGAAGAAGTAAACACATTTGAGCTGAGGGAGAGGAAGACGAGCGATTATAAGGGTTTATCACAGAGGAGGATACCTACCCACATTGCTTCATTGCGTTTCCGAATTATCCAACAATATAGGTAATCGTTTAATATGGAATTTATATGTTTAGCAAGTAGTTTATGTATTTATTTTGCAAATTAATTGAATTTTCATAATATGTCATATTTATGAAAATGAATTTATATATTTAGGAATCAGTATATAAAATTATTTTGAAAATTAAATGATTATTATTTAGTTTAAATTGATTCTCTTAATTTATTTAATTCGAAATAATTATAAATATGTAATGTTTGTAATATTAAAATTTATATTTAGGTTTAGAAAAAAAAAAGAAAATTTTGGGCATAGGCGTCCGATCAATCCAAAGCCAGAAAAGTGCAGTCCGCCCGCATATTCCGATCGCCGGAAAAGGCACTTTTCCGGCGTCCGGTTAGGCCGGACGGCTATACGCCAAATTAATATATATATATATATATATAAGCAGAATTTTGTAATATGCAGATCCCGTAAAAGAAAGAATTCTTCAAAAATCTATTTTAAAACTCATCATTGAGAAGCGTGGAAAAACGTGCCAGAAAAGCCAAAAGAAGTGTGTCATTATATATAAAATGAAGGGAGTATATGTTTGACTTTAAGACTTAGACCCCACCTAAGAAACTCCAATTGCACTATAAGTGAGATCCAAAATATTAAAACTTATATATATATATATACTCCTTTCGTCTAACTCTAGATGACTCGTTTTCCTTTTTGGGACGTCCCACCCTATATGACCCATTTCTTTTTTGGAAAATAATTAGGCACTTAAACACTCAATTAATATACAAATTAGGGCCCACTCAATTAGTATACGATTAGTGCTCTCAATTCAAAAATAAAATATAAATAAAATAATTATTATTATATTACTAATCACATATACTTAAAATTCTTGTGTCGAAAACAAATAGGTCATCTAACAAGGGGCGAAGGAAGCATCATTTAATTAAAATCTTTGCATGTCAACTTTGTATCCATAATGACGTCAAGCAAACTGCAAAAGTACAAAAATGTTAAATATGATATGAAATAAAATCAATATACAAAGTTTTCTATGGCCAGCAAAGACCTCCAAGTTCTAACTACTAGGTGGCAGAACATGATGGATGCATGTTGCTTTGTGGCAGCGTCCTCGTCCTCTCCACGGCGGTGCCGCGGTGGTGGCGGCAATCCTCGTCGCCGCTCTCACCTGGGACGTTTCGCGGAAGGTCAAGCAGGCGCTCATGGCGCGCGATCATCACCACCACGCCCACGAATTCTGCCGCGGCGGCATCTGCTGGCACGGCGTCACCGCCAAATTGCCGGCGTCTGAGGTCCGCTTCCGTCTTCCTCACCACCATCATATTTGATCGCCTTTTGATTTTTGTTCAAATGCTCTTGTATCGCAAAAATAATGTATGTGTATGTAAGTATATGTATGTAATATTGGTGGAAATATATAGAGAAATACCTACGCCTATGCATTTCTTCAAAATTTACCAATTATTGCTAATGCGAAATTTCTTCCGAGTGAGTGAAGTTTTTGCTGCTTTTCTGCTGCTGAATTGAAGTAAGAAATACTAACAAATAAATTTTTATTTTTTTTAAATGTCAATCTATGTAAATAAAAGTGTCAGTGTATATGAACAAAAATGTTAATTTTTAGAATTTTCGAAATCTTCAATTTTATATTACCGTCAATTTCCAACAGCTACTTATGCAAGACCTTACAAGTGAACAAACCATATTCCCGCCCTTGAAACGATAATATAATCAATCTTTATCATGTTTTTCGTAAATGTGTCAATCTATATGAATAAAATTGGCAATATATATGAACAAAAGTATTAATCTTTAGAATTCTCGAAATCCTCAATTTTATATTATCGTCAATTTTCAGGCTACTTACGAGACACCTTACGAGTGAGCAATCTATATTCCTACCCTTGAAACGAAAAAATAATTATCTTTATCGTGTTTTTTGTAAAAGTGTCAATATATATATATATATATATATAAGTGTCAATGTATATGAACAAAAGTGTCAATCTTTGGAATTCTCAAAATCATCAATTTTTATTATCTTCAATTTCTAACGGCTACTTATGTGACATCTTACGAGTGAGCAAACCATGTTCTCGCCCTTGAAACGATAAAATAATCAATGTCTATCGTGTTTTTCGTAAAAATGTCAATATATATGAATAAAACTGACAATGTATATGAACAAAAGTGTCAATCTTTGGAATTCTCGAAATCGTCAATTTTCAACGGCTACTTACAAGACACCTTACAAGTGAGCAAACCATATTCCTACCACAGAGCTTCGGCCTTTTGGTTGTTGTTCTTCACTGGATTGTGAGATATATCGACCCAAACACGACCAAGAACCCCTCTTCGTATATGGGACGGCACCGCCTGCATCACCCAAGCCCTGGATGTTCTTCCGCCGCACCGCCCAACATGTCTTCCTCCTCCGCGGCGTCCTCTTCGAGCTCTGCACGCCGCTGGCACCTCACCACGTCTTCCTCATCCGCCGGAGGATCGGAATCGTCAACCAAACTCACTACCGGTTGTGAGCCACCGGCTTGCTCGTCGACTCGGAAGGGAGAAAAGTTGTAAAACGCTCGTTCCAATGGCATTTGTAAAGGACCCGTGGGCGAGGAAAAATTCGGGAACAACAGCACCGGTGAGTACGCTGCTTGAAATCCTTGTTGAGGCGAAAATTCATAGTTCCCGAATGCGTAAGGAAGAAAACCTTGAGGCCGGGTAGGTGTTGGGTGTGTGAATATGAGGTGTTGATGAGTAGAATTTTGATTATTTTGGTTGTAATCTTGGAAATTTGATTCAAGCCAAGTGGACAAATTATTGAGATCCATGGTGCAAGAGTGCAAAATAGAGAAAAATCGAGATGAAATGAAAGAAGGTGAAGAGGAAATGGTGTATGTAGGAAAAATGATGGTGGAGAAGGAATATATATAGGTAAAAATATAAAAATTGAAAAATAAAATAAAATAATTGCCAAACGGTCAAAATTGTTGACCAATCAGATGACGCCACATGGCTGGGGACCGCGGCATTTACGCGGTCTCTCCAGGGACCGTGAGATCGCGACTGGGAAGGTCTCCAACTGGAAGTGGAGCAGCGGGACTGCGGTCTTGTGTCAGAGACCGCCTCCAAAAGGTCGCCACTGTGACCACTCTTATAGCATTGCTTTTCCATCCACCATCAATACTCATTCACATAAATTATTCAACTACTAAACAAATTTCAAAAGTTGAAACACAAACAGTTGGTGGAAAAATGAAATTTGACATACCTAGAATGAGAGGAACTTGAGCATGAGGCTTAGGGAAAGGGTAAGTCTCCGTCTTCGGAGGGTGTAGAATGAAGATGGCACCATGGACAGTAGCTCGAGACCATTCATTGTGGGCGTGCCACCATAGGTGCTTTCCTCATCGGAGAGGATCATCCGTTGTCTGAACCTTGTTCCTGGAGTGATAGGGCACTGCGTCCCAAACGCCACGCCGTCTGACCATGGATTCTCGGCATTTTCACTCCATGCCTAGAGAAGATTATCACCACTTCTTTATATGTTTTTGGAATTATGATATATGTATATAGATTGCATAATATTTTTACCAGTACTGAATAGTTATATTTTGGTCGGCGCGATTAATAACATCGACTATGACCAGATGTCCTCTTCTGCCATATATTGTTAGCCCCGGCCGGGAAATGGCCATTCACCATCAGCAGAGTTTGTTGGTGCATAGCCTAGTGTGCCATGAATATATCACCTGCAACAAGAGTTGAGATCAGCAAGAAAAAAAAAAACCCACCAAGAATGATACTTAATTCGAACCTATAGTGACGAACTAAAGCATGAACCGGTGTTACACCTTCACCTTCGAGCACAACAATGCTATGAAGCAGAGGAGGAAAACCTTTGTAGGCGAAAACATCTTTCTCTTTATTTTTATTTATTTTTCTTTTTTACTAGTATTGTGCCCCGTGAGATGCATGGCAGCACATTAAAACTTAATTTCCTCAAAGAATAATTGGTAATAAATGTGCAATAAACAACTTAAGAACCAACAAATTAGGGAAAAGCTTGTGAATAGATATGGTTCTATTATTATGAATTATTATTGGAATAAATTATTTAAAGCAAGAAATTCTTACACATTGTGGAATCCTTGTGTAATCATCCTATTCAAGCTCTATCTATCTGCTATGTTCTTTTCTCGGTTATTAAAACCTAAAACTCAAAGGAATAGTAACTATTAACACGATAAGATCAGTTAAAATTCATATTATTTCATAATTGAATAGAGCCATAAATTCATTGATTAGCCACAAATAATCTATGGACTAAACAATTATCAATAAATACTAATCAGGAGAAAATTACCTCTTTAACTTTGAACATGAACATGATCCTACTCACGTTAGGTGTGAAGGTTTAACTCTTAACTTGGCTATCTCCGGCTTGCACAAAATCCGACTCACGTTAGTTGTGTTATAAAATTATAAAGTTCTTGTGCAGACACATTTACGAATCATCAAATATACACCACAACAATGCTCCACAAAATAAACCTTGTAGTACTATAAATTTGAATAAAACTACCTAGCCAAATGAAATGGACGAATTCCATGAATGCTACATGGCTCATATGTTCAATAATCATTATAGATTTGAGCACCCAAACTCTATCTATTTAGCTATTTCTCAAAAAAAAAGTTGATTTAAAAACAAACTGGCGATTATATTAACTGGCACGCAGAAAATTAACTTCTCCACTAACTCTTGATAATACGATTAATAAGAAAAGTGCTAAAATTGACGGAAAAAAAAAAAGATAGTAAAATAGATTATTTGTTTTTTTGTTTTTTGGAATCCTAGTGTACGCATATGTAAATTGTAATTATATCCAAGTAATACTTGCAAGTGTAATTAGTGTTGGCAAAATAGTCAACGTGCAAAGTGGACATATTATTTATCATAAATAAATTAAAATTTTGTTAATATTTTATTATTGGTTTCTTAAAATTACAAAATTGTCTGCATTAAATAGTGGGCTAAGAATGTGGGTTAGTGGGTATTTAGAATATTAAACGCATATAATATATGTATGGAATACATTATGCATGTTTCTCGGTAGTGTAACTTTTTTAAACCGGAGTCGCCATTAAATTGCCGTTGTAAAGAAATACGTACATTATTAGAAACCTGGTGATCAACCGTACGTGGGTTGAAAGTTGTTATCAATATTTAGATTTAAGAAAATTAAATTAGAATTATAACTGACTTTTAAAAATAACTGCTTAGCAAGAAAATTACAAATTTGACCTAAAAGTGGCGGCAAAAAATAACTGCAATTTTTATTTTGTTTTTATATATATATAGATGTTTGTGGAGTTTTTAGAAGAGAAAAAAAAAAAAAAAATCACTTCTTATAATGTTGGTTTTGGCCTCTTTCTTCTTATCAATTACTACTACAACAGTTATAGTACAAGCAACACATGGTTGTACGCTGTTTCTTTTATTTCTGGTGGGAACTTTTTCTTTTATTCATCTAATTAATCACGTACGGGCATTAATATAGTTGATGGA
Organism: Mentha longifolia; assembly: GCA_001642375.2. Lineage (NCBI taxonomy): Eukaryota > Viridiplantae > Streptophyta > Magnoliopsida > Lamiales > Lamiaceae > Mentha > Mentha longifolia. The sequence goes on along the minus strand of CM038110.1, from coordinate 4,285,618 downwards.
CTACCTTTTATTTATTTTTTTGTAAGAAATGGACAAGTTGATAAATAAAGACGAAACCGATAACCTTTTTCATGTTGGATTCCAGGGGCGGATACAGTAAGGAGGGGGGAAGGCTTAAGCCCCTACCAACCCAAAAAAATAAATTATTTAACTTAAAAATCTTCAAATTAACTATTAATTTGTGTATAATATAGTGTAAAGCCCCCATCACCAAACCAAATAAGAAGAAAATTTACGTCAAACTCAAAGTTATAATATGTAGCCCTCACTCAAATTTTTTTCTGGCTCCGCCCCTGTTGGATTCTGACTAACGATTCCAAAATTATTAGTACGAAACTAATTTACATGAAACGCGAATATTGGTTGTTTCAAATTTAACCATCCACATGAAAAAGAAAAAATAAAAATAAAAAAAAAATATATATATATATATATATATGTATGTATATATTACGAATGAAATCATCTGTCCCGAATTCCATGTGAGCAATCGTGTCTGTAATCTTAATTTTATTAGTTTTACACATTTTTTACAATAATAAAAATTACTGTACTATAATAAATTATACTCATATAAGAATTAAAATTTTAAAAAATTATATTCCCTAATTTTGAATTTATCAATCTTAATATAGCTAATAAAAGTGAAATTAAATGACAAAAAGTAATTATGAATTCTAATGGATGGGCGAACCCTATAAATAATTATAAAATTAAATTAAATCATTATATATAACAATCATTGAAGAAAAATGCTAAAAATTAGTAGAAATCAAGTTTTGGTACACCGTTGAAACACGAAAATAGGAATAGAGGATACCAAGTGAAAAAAAATATTTAATGTGTTTGGCGTATAGTCTCAAGGTACGAGAAGCATGTTACAATCACGAAATGAGAAAACATAAAATATTACACGTAGATACTGCATATGGTAAATACAAGAGGATAGGTTAGCACTTAGCAGCATATTCTCATTGCGAGCTTTCCAGCTGGAATCAACGGCCGGATTTGAACCCAACTGACAGTTTTTATTTTATCTTTCCGATCATGTTATCTCGTGGCGTCGGGGCGCGCTTGCCGGCCCCGGCACGAGTATTCAGCCGAACAAGTTATGCGGCTGCGACTCGAGGCAAGTCGTGCTTGTGTCGTTTGCGTCTCGCTCTCGAACCATCGAGATACACGACCGGTGTTACACAACCTGTAATCGTGACGATCGTCGCTAAATGTGTTATTTTATAAGAAAAATTGCTAAAATTTAGGATGACTAAGCTAGTTTCACCTTTATGTAAGCATAATGTCTATTTTGGTATCAATACTACTCCCTCCGTCCCATTAAACTGACATGTTTGATTATTTTATACCATCTATTTGAATAAACAATAGGCCAGTTTAAATGGGACGGAGGGAGTAATTTTTATGTGTCCACTTCAAAGAATTTCAAATTTACAAGAAAAAATGAGTGAAATACGAAATAATAATAATAAAATAGCAGAGATTAATTACCATTTTCCTTGTATGTAAGAAGAGATTTGTTACAACTCGTATATCATTTAATAATATCTTTGCATCTCAACTTAGCACAATCAACTGAAATTTAATGACGTGCCACGAGGACTCAAAACTGAAACCTTTGATCTCATAGCATTAATCCTCCTACAACTAGGCCACTACATGTATACTTTGCACACATATATATATAAATAAAAATGGAGAATTGATCTGGATTATTATTAATCACTTTATGGACATCGTTGATGTTTGGTCCTCTGATAATTAATGTGGTGCTCTGATATATATATATATATATATATTATGTAATAATATCTTTGATTATCAACCTTTGTATCCATTATGACGTCAAGTAAAAGTACAAAAATATGATATGAAATAGGATTAATATACAAAGTTTTTCGTGGCCACCAAAGACCTCTAGCTACTACGTGATCAAAATTTATAGTTTTGATTGTTAGGTGGGAAAAAAAACAATTCATTTACACACTTGGCCCATTTGTTTTGATATTTCCTTCATATATTTTTTTATAGAATACAAGTATTAAGGAGCTTGTTAAGTACTTCTATTTTAATGATTTGTTGTATGTAGTGTTGTTTAATATTATCGGCAACATCGATCGTGTTTTCATCCAAAGGTATAACATTTCATTCCTTATTGATAACAAATTACCTCTTATATAATTTTTTAATATTATTTTGTTTTACGATATGTCCCGTGGCGATGATATGTTCCATGAGCCGGTACTTATCTATATCAGCTATATATTAAAGTAAGAAAGTTAAAGATTTCCGCTTAAAATATTTTTCCTAATATTTTTGTTCAAAATTTGTCCATTATGATATCTCACAATGTCCAAATGTAATTATTAGAATAATGTACAATTTAATAATCTAACTATTCAACTTTTCACAATTGTGTTCTAATTATACGAAATAACAATTAAATGTCTAAATTGTCAATATTTTCACATTTGTACATCTGTCATTTCTATTTCTTTGATATCAAATTCAGTTTTTGAATTTATACTAGTAATTTTCATCACTGAAAATATGCAATTGCTATTTCGTAGAGATTGGACACTATGCACAATCACCTTTTAGCCTTTTTTCTCTTTTTATCATGCTTCTTCTTTGTGGACGACACATTTTGTTTTACAAAATGAAAATGGTATCTTTATGCCCTTAATTAACCAATTGTTTTAGATCAATTATTTGATACTAGAAACACCTGGGACCACGTGTCAATTGATACTATTACCCATCACGCGTGTGACGCATATGTACTTTCTTTTCTTCTTAAAACTATACAACTTTTCTATAGACAAGTAATTATAGGAGGAATGCTCACATATCCATTACTCATTACTCATCGTAAACATATTTAATATATCACAGTTGATATGTTAATCATATATTTTCTTTTATTTTTGTTCTACTTGACATGTATTCTTTTTTGGTATGTCTCATCTAACTTGACATGTTTCCTTATATGGAAAGAATTAGAGATTTCAACTCCAAAATAAATTGAAATTAGGTCTCATTAGTTGAGCCCTTATTTTTTAATTAGCCTATTAACTAGTAACTAACATAATTTTCTTCTTAATTTATAAATTATTAAATTAATTCTAAAATAAATATTTTTTTTATTACAATTACCAAATACATTTAGGGTGTGTTTGTGTATTGATGAGATATAGTAGGATAAGAAAAAATCATTATAAAATTATCGTGGCCTCTAAATTAAAATAATCATAGGGGTGTGATTAAAATTGAAGGATAAACAATAATTTTAGCATGGGCCATAAAATTATCACGGGCCCTTCAAAAATGTATCTAAAATACCAAACAACCAGATTAAACAAGATAAATTTTGTTATCTTAAGATATTTACCCTACCAAACAAGACCTTAATACACTAAAAACTCCCTTTTTAATTTCCACGTTGATGAAAAGAAACACGTCAACTAGTACGGAAGGAAAATTATGTAGTATATTAACAAAAATTATTAAAAATAATAAAGCAATTCTAAAAGGACCGGGCCTACGGCCCAAGACCCGACCAAGATTCATGTCTAATATTTTTTATGTTTTATTTA